>OMNN01100244.1:12499-49015 GCA_900302755.1 Chromis chromis | reverse complement strand
TATTCTATTCTATTAACCCTTTAAGACCTGAGCCTCAAATTGTCCTCCTGGTCTTTTTTTCTTATTTTGATTACAAAGAGGTCATTGAACAGCCCCCCACCCCCACCCCACCCCCAACACACACATGCATACACCCTTACATTAATTGGTTGAGGTTCACATAGTTATTACATTCCAGTCTTTACATATGTTAAGCTAATGTTTACGAATTATAAATTGAAGGAGAAAAAAAACAAAAAAAAGAGAAGAAAAAATAAATAAATAAATACAATCTTGGGAACCGCAGAGAGCCACTTATGTATCCCCAGATGTTTCCCTCAAAATTGTTTGGTCTGTCCTCTCTAGATAGCTTAAAAAGGGACCCCAGATGTCATCAAAGAGGGATTGTTTACCCCTGAGAGAATATGTAATTTTTTCTATGGGCAGAGTTATAGATAACTCTGAAATCCATTTACCTGCACTCGGTCCAACCACATTTTTCCACGATAGTGCAATCATTCTTTTAGCCAGTAAAAAGCCTATATCTAAAAAAATTTGTTGTCCCCTTGTGACATTATGGTTGATTGGCTCTATACCTAGTATGCAGAGTTTCGGGTCTAAAGGTATTTGAATGGGTATTATATCTTGAATGCACTTTCTCACTGCTTCCCAGAACTTCTTTATTTCAGTACACTGCCAAAGACAGTGAAAAAGTGTACCTTTGCCTTTTCCACATTTAATACATATGTCAGGTATAGCACTGTTGTATTTGTTAAGTTTTTCTGGAGTGATATATGTACGCATAAGCCAGTTATGCTGCAGTAATTTAAGACGTGTATTGATTGTTTGTGATTGTGCTTTGGTGCAAGCCCTCTCCCAGTCTTCTGTGGTAATGTCCTCGTGCAAGTCTTCTCTCCATGCCTCCAGTCTCTTTACAGATGACTCAGAGGACTCGTCTACCAACAGGTCATATAAATTGGATATCAAACCCTTCCCTAAGCAGTCCCTAATCATTACCCTTTCTACTGTAGACGCAGGGGGGAGCACTACTGACTGATTTTGTTGTGTTCTAATGAAATTTCTCAGTTGTAAATATCTGTAGAAGTGGTTTTGTGGTATGTTATATTTATCAACAATTTCTTTAAATGACATCAGATGTTTACTGTCAGAATGATATAGGTCTCCAATTTTTTGCAGTCCCTTTGCAACCCACGTTTTAAACCCTGCATCAAATTTCCCCGGGAGAAAAAGGTCATTTCCACATATTGGGCTAAAGACTGAGAGAGCTGCATTGTTTTTCAAGTATTTTTTAACTTGATACCACACATTTATCATATTTCTAACAATGGGGTTTTTTGTATTCTTTTTAAGTTTTTTAATTGTAGCCGAGTACAGGTAACTGGGAAGAGGTACATTTAATGGATTATCTTCCATTTCCCTCCATAAGGGGGAATTTTTCTTTGTAAAATAGAACATCAATGTTCTTAACTGTGCTGCCCAATAGTACCAATATAGGTTAGGGCATTTAAGACCTCCTCTATCATAGGGTAAGTACAGCAGCGACAGCCGTAGCCTGGGGCGTCGTGGTACTTTCTAATCTTTTTTTAAATGATTCATGTCAGCATCAATAGACCTGACACTGAGATTCCTGGCAGATGGAGTCATTTCACCTGCCTCAAAAGTTTCACCGTGTGGAAAGTAATGGTTTCCCCATTAGAACCTTCTTTTCAGTCATGGAAATTAGCTCATGTGGACCCCTTCAATACCTGAGGTTTCCCCAAAACTTGGTTGAAGTTGAAGGTGGCAACTGTTTTGCATTTGCCCATATATCTACTGCCTCATATCAATGTTCATTTGCATGTACATGTAAATACGATGCTGAACCCTTGACCCCTACAGTGAAGAGGATCCAGTGGCTCTGTTTTATTGTGGGGGAGATTTTGGCACGGTTTGGGTCCACTTGTCCTTTTAAAAGGAACAGTCACTGCAAATCACTACAAAGTTGTTCTGGGCGATTACCTCTGTCCTATGATGAAACATTTCTATCCTGATGGGAATAGTCTCTTCCAAGATGACAGTGGCGCCATCCATAGGGCACATGGGGTCACTGAATTGTCTGAGCTCTGCAGTCACCAGATATGAACATAGTTGAACATCTATGGAAGATTTTGAGCTGACAGCTCTCTGTCTCTCCACCACCATGAAAACACCAAATGAGAAAACATCTTTTGCATTAATGGTGTTCCATTGCTTCAACAGACCTCCAAAGACTTGTAGAACCAATTGCAAAGAGAACTGAAAGGGTCTAAAATAACTTAATACTGTCATTTAGGCATCCTAGATTATTTTGGAATAAAACAAGCCCTTTATCTGACATTTTGTTCTACTCTTTTATTTTATTTTCAAGCTATTGCTTTACTTTTATTGTAATTTCAATTTTGTGCTTGCTATTACTGATTGTTCACCAAAGGGAGGTGCTGTGTTCACAGTAATACAAGAAGTGGACAAACTGAATACATGTAGCCCACTGTATGTTTGGCTTGGTTTAACATACAATAATCATACAATGTTAAAATGATCAACTAAAGCCCAAGATCGTGTCATTTACATTGTGGTCCCTAATGTAAATCAACATATGAGTCATATCATTTTCATACTCACCAGGCAATTCAGTGACCACATTGTGGTCCCTAATGTAAATAGCAATGGCAAAGATGCAGGACTCAAAGTTTTAAAGCAACATCACGCTAAAAGCAAACCAATACAATAAACAACTGTGTCATCATCATTAAATCACACAGGTTTAATTATATGATTGGAGTGTTGAGCTTACACCATGTTTCCCTGAAGCCACAACATGACCTGGAAGCATTCTGACCAAATAGGTGCAGACCCAAACATTCACATGCTTGTATATGTCTAGTTATACTTGTGAAGAGACATTGGCACATTGGACTACTTTCATGTCCATTTATAATCATTGGTGTAATGTAACTAAGTACTTTACTGATGTACAGTTCCATACACACTTTCAGTTAACTCGAGTGTTTCCATTTTATGCCATCTGACCTTCAATACATTTCAGAGGGAAATGTTATACTTTTTCTACACTACATTTATTTGGCAGCTGGTTACCAGCTACTTTTAAAAGTCATATTATTAGAACTAATGTAATGAATTATTATTTAAATACTACCAATTTAAAAATGGTGTTGTAAATATCATAGATTAACTTACCAGGTAGTGTAGAAAATAGTTTAAAAAATGTGTGGTGATGATGAACTATACATATAGGGCAATTCATATTTACTGTTCATTCGTTGCTATTCACACTCACATTTATGCTTTGCAAATAACCTGCACATTAATCACTTATTTTGTATGTCAGGTGCACAACACAGGTGTGCTCAGATACTGAACTTTGCACCACCACAGCTCAAACAATGCCTCATATGTTTACTGAGCTGTATTGTGTAAAGTAGTTGTTTGCCTACTCAACATGAAATGGTAAAGACAGAGCATTTCCAAATGTCTTAAACAGATATGAAATTCATTGCTTAAACTGTGAAAATGACACTATATATTTGTCCAACAATATGCTGACTAAAAATCTAATACTGCATATTTTGTTCACTGTCTCTTAAATGAAAACTAGTCAGCTGTCACCAGTCACTGTGTTGCTACTTGCAAGATTCGGTGCACAGAGCAGGTTTACAAGTAATACATAAAGCTGCGGCAGTTGTAGATGTTTTTATTTTGAGTGTTAAACTGCTGAAAACACGTAGAGTATTGATAGGCAGTCTTAGTGTTTGACACACACACACACAGAACAAAAGAAGAAAAAAAAAGTGTCACATGGCAGGTGTGTACACCGAAACTTGCAGGAGTAGGGGTGGAAAGAAAATAAACTCCGCTACCTACTGCCTTTCAATATGTAAGAACAAGTCACTGTACAAGACAAGGCGCTGATGTAGAGAAAACAGCTTTAACCTACCACAAACTTTGTATTTTTTAGCCAACAACAAAAAACTAAAAGAAAAGGAAATAGCGGCAAGCACAACCCCCTACTCCCTAATCACTCCCCACATACCTTCTGTCATAATTAGTCATTTTGCCGATTTGCCATTTACAGAATTTCACCTGGGACGGTAAACAAAACTGCATTCACCTTTTGTAAGTTTGATAAGAGTGAACGCCAAATAATGAGAAACACCTGCAGATAAGACCTGTGGTTGCTAATGTGGGTAGGGGGCTGAACATACAATGGGCATCTATATTAGAAGAGAAAAAGCAAAAGAGGCTCTCAGACCACTGAAACAAAATGGAGAAGAAAAGCAAAGGAATTTCAGCAATTATACTTCTGACTTTAATACAAGGTAGGCCCTGTTGCTTTTATGGATTTGTCATCATAACTTTACTGGTTCAAAATGGAAGCGTCAATGAGTGTTTTGAGTCGAGTATTTTAGAGTAAGTTTTTCTGTTTTGTAGGTTTTCTGGCCTCTGGTGCTGTTGAGGTCCAGCCGTCCATCAACCCTGCTGCAGTTGGGCAAACAGTGACCCTGTCTCTGTCTCCTTCTACCAATCTGAAAAGTGGCAGTTGGGCAGTGGGAGAGTCCCTAATCCTCAACTGGCTCGGGAACCAGCAGGCGGTTTTTCCCAGTCACAGTGGCAGAGTGTCAGTCAATGTCCTCACGGGAGATCTCACTCTGAGCTCTGTCACCTTGGCTGACACGGGAGTCTACGTGGTGCAGAGCAGTGACCCCCAGCTTAAGGCCAGTGCCTCCCTCACTGTTCTAGGTGAGACTAAACAGATGAGTACTGATATTAGAGTAATAACTGACAGTCTATAATAGTTAATTCTTTAAGGTTCTAAAGATTTCAGTACCAATTGTATGTAAACAGTTTAAATGAGGAGTCATTCAAGGAGAATGTCACTTAGTCATAATCACTTAGTCAAATCACTGTTATGTCCTGTCTGCCTTAGTTTGGGAATCTTTTGAAACTTATTACAAGAGCCCAGATACAATCTTTGTTATTAGTAGCATTATTTTCTGAATAATTTGTTGACATTGGCATTTCAGGAAGAAAATGCTGTCACAGACTTTAGCTCTTATTCATTCTGCATAATATTCAACTTTATTACTGACATTCATTTTGGGTAGTAATGCTATGAATAAACTAAAATGACTAATGCTGAATAAATACTGACATCAATTCTATGTGGGTAAGGGGTATCAATTATTTAACCCCAAACCTGTTTCCTAAAAGAATAGTTATTTTTCCCCGCTTGAAAATATAAAGTTTAACCTGAATGACCCAAGCAAATAAATTGAGAATATATATACAAAGATTTATAGCCACAAAGAAATCCGTTTTAGTGGGAATTGGACAATGTGGAAAATTAAATAATGTAAGCATACTTATTAAGAGCAAATCAATACAAAATCAAGAAAGAGGCTGCCACTTAAAGTATATAAAACCAAGCAAATAGAAGCATAAAAGAAACAGTCGGTGTATTGTCACAGTTTCGCATTTTGTAACTGTGCAATGAACAAGTACAGCTACGCACGTGAATGGGAAGAGGAAGAGCAAAATGTGCTGATGACATGTTTACACTACCCTTTTTACTGGAACAGGTTTCTGTTGTGATGAAAAGGGATCCTGAGACAATTATTCAGAAAGGGGTTAGAGGAATTCATGTTTCTGCCTCGTGATATTTGGACTGACAACCTGCAAACTCAACACTAGCTTGTTCCTTACTGTAACAGTGTGTTTTGGTTTGCTGCAGTTTTGCTCACATGGCAGTGCCCTCTGGCTAGTTTCCGTCAGTGTCTGTGTCTGACTCTCTCACTCACCTTTATCTTGTTACAGTGTTCTTGATCCTTTAGTTTTACAGAGTACATTCTTGCTGAGTCATAGCTGTCTACACTTGTATTATTTCCAATACAACAACAACAACAAAAACCCTAAATATATAAGAAATATTTAATACGATGTAAAATGGACATTTTACACACACATGCCCACGTAATGCATATTGTTTTAGCCTTGTAAACAAAGATACGATGACAGGGCTGTTTTTATACATTAATGTATTGTACTGCATTAGATTGTACAGGTGTAGCTAGTAAAGTGGCCAATACAACAAGATTTAATGCAAATGAGCCAAAGCCTCATAGCGTACAGTACTTTGATAAACATTTCGTTGCACTCACTTGTCTCCCACAGAGCCCATTTCAAACGTGACACTCAGTGTGAATCAAACCGAGCTGATGGAGTTCAACAGTTCAGCAGTGCTCACATGCTCTGTCTCCTCTGGGTCCTCCTTCTCTTATCTCTGGATGAATGGCAGCTCTGAGGTTACAGCCACCGACAGAGTCCAGCTCACTGATGGAGGCTCGACTCTCACTATAGTAAATGTGACCCGCTATGACCAGGGACCATTCAGGTGTTGTGTGTTCAATCCTGTCAGTAATAGCACCAGTGATTCAGTCAACTTTACGATCAGCTGTGAGTAGGGCCGTGTCAATTTAACCAACATTTGCTGTAAATCCCCACTTATAACTGTCCAGCTCCACTACAAAGTTCTAATTTGCTGTATGTCCCTCGTCTTCTGTCTGTTCCCCTTCCCAGATGGACCAGATAACATGGCTCTCACAGTGAATGGACAGAACACAACTTCCTTTTCAGCTGGATCTAATCTGATCATGCTCTGTTCATCCCAGTCCGCTCCCCCAGCTCATCTTCAGTGGGCATTCAGAGGAGAGTTTGTGAACATAACAGGTCCATTGTTGGTGCTGTCACATGTCAGTGAAGACCAAAGTGGTCCATATTCCTGTCTGGCCTTTAACAACCACACCAACATGCACGACAATATCACTACACACATCGTGATAGCGAGTGAGTCTGTCACTATAGTGGTAACAACTTCCATATTTCTCCATATGTTCTGTTATTCTTACTTTGCTTTCACCTCTCTACAGAGTCAGGATCTGAACAACACCCAGTGAATATGTTACTCCTTTCTCTGCTACTGGCTGGATTCCTCTTTTCATTGCCAGGTAAGTTGTATGTTTTGACATATACCCTTCAAAAAAAAATTCAATTTTTAGACTGACATTGTGCATACTTTCCTTAACGTTTTTCCCTCGGAAGAGCAAATAGGTGTATCATCCCTTCAAAGTGGTCACATCTCTACAGATTAATTCAGATAATTTGTAATCTCAAAAATGATGCAGTGAGTTAAATAGTTCAATATATTATGTTAAATGTGTTAAAAGATTTAAATTATTATAATTTTTTTGATAAACTAGTTTCGGTTTAGTTATGTGTTAAGTTAAGAGTGTCTTCTAAATTAGTTTTGCCATATACATTTTCTGGGTAAAAGAGTGCACAGTATGAATATTCAGTCATTGTTAAAATTTACCAAAAGGAGAGGGAAGAAAACATTTCTTGCCACAATGGACACACCTACAGCAGGATTATTAACGATAATGACTAATAACTTAAATAACTGCTTTCCTTTCACAGATGTTGGCGACTCTTATGGCCCACAGATCACTTTGATCCAGTGATTACAAATGGATCAAATGAAACTTGAAGCAAAACCCCTTCAGAATGCGTCGGCATGGCAAGAAAGAGAACAGAAAACCCACAGTCGACCTTTTTTATTGTCAGACTTTTTGTATGACTCCACTTTTGGGCCCTGAACAAATCAAACGCTTAAGTAAATGTTTAAATTTATATAAAGATCATTTGAACTCAATAATCACATTGTGTGTGCATGTGTGTGTGTGTGGGTGTGTGTGATAGAGAGAGAGAGAGAGAGAGAGAGAGTGTGCATGTGTTGTTCCATTAAGTGTAATAAATTTGTCTGAATGCATGTTTTGATTCTGCAAATAAATCACAAATATGTGTATATTATTACTGCAAATAATTTGATTTGTGTTGCTGTTGTCAGACATTTTTGCTTTTGTCCTTGTATGTTGTCATGTTATGTTTACCAATCAACAAACCAAACCAAAAGCAAACAATAAAATCTGCCTGATAAGAGCACTCAAAGTGAGCAGAAAATACTTCACAACTACAACCATATTAATCAAACACAAGCTAAATTGTACGGCTCTACCAAAAAAAACACTTCAGAGTATCGTTTTTGACTGGTAGAGACAGACTTAGAAAAAAACAACTGGAAAATCTCCTTTATGTGATGGCTCAGTTTTGTGAAGTCTTAAACAACGAGGAAATGTCCATTGCCTTGAATCTTGTATGTTGTGACTGATCAAATGATAATTTATTGTCAACAAAACTGAAAAGGTCTACTGTTTATTGAAAAGATACATTTCCTCTAATCATCAGAGCCATTTGGCAAACATTTTTCAAGGCAAACTTTAAAAAATAAAATAAAATAAAAAAATCTCTCCTTTGTTTAAAGATCTTGTAAAGAATACTGCTGATAACTTTTTGTCGTGATTGCTGTACTCCACTGAGTTAGTTTGTCGTTCTTGTTAGAGTTCTGAGGCAAACAGTACATTTACAAAATATCCTCATGCAATTCTCTTGTTGGGTGAAAATTTCCAAATGCCAGGTGAGAGTTTACAGTAAATGGACACTCCTAGGTGTTCTCCACTAAAACCTCAGTATACCAGGGCAAAACAAGGTGTGGCAGGGTGATGGTAGACTAGGAGTAAGCATTTGCATCACAGGAACAGAGAGCTGGGGTGATGTAGAGCAAATATTAGCTGATTACAGGGCTGTGATTATACAGCATTGCCAGGTTTGACTGAGTTCAGTCCAGTCCATTTAACTG
The DNA here is from genome assembly GCA_900302755.1 of Chromis chromis. Classification (NCBI taxonomy): domain Eukaryota; kingdom Metazoa; phylum Chordata; class Actinopteri; family Pomacentridae; genus Chromis; species Chromis chromis. Next base: position 40,227 of record OMNN01100244.1, on the reverse strand, counting down.
GCAAAGAAGCTGCAAAAGAGTAGAAACTGAAGAACATAATGGAATCTCCAGTGGTGTTTGTCCTGATCCTGACCACGATAACCTTTGCTGGTAAAGTTGAATTATTTTTGATATTAATTCATTTAATTACCATGATCATTACATCAGGTGGTTTATTGATCCTGATTGTAATTTTACAAACATGTTTTAAATGTGCTACTTTGATACATTTCAGTGTTTTAAAAGTCGTTTTGTTTTCCTTACATTTTAACAATGTTCTTTCACTAGTGAGTGAATATTTTTCCTTGTCTGTTTCTAGATCATGCGCGAAGCCAGAGCATTTATGCCTCGGAGAACCCCCTACCAGTGGGCAGCAACGTAACACTTTTCAGCCCGGTCCGTGTCTCTGCAGGGGCATGGATATTCAAAAATGATCTCATTGTGTTAATATTCCCAGGAAATAATATCATAGGTAACTCTTGGAGTGACAGGGTGACATACAATTCATCCTCTTCATCACTGACTTTAAGGTCACTGAAGCTGGAGGACTCTGGAGAATACACATTACAGGATGTGAATGGTTTTCGTGCTCAGTTAACACTGTCAGTCCAAGGTAAGGAATTTTTTCCTTTTTTTTCTTCCTGTTTACGAACTAACACATTATACAATGTATATTAAATAAAGTTCACTGTATGCATACACAAGAACACTGAAACGACCTATTGAAAAAACTTCTAATATTCAAAAACAGCAAATAGCAAATGGTAGTTTTAATTATTCATTGCTATATTTGCGAAGTATTTATTTGCCAAGCAAAAAAATAGAACAGTATGGGACAGTATGCTACAGTACATTTGGTCCTTTTGTCTTTCGCAACACTTACGTATATGAGTCTCAGGTGAGTCTCAGCTCTTAGTTTCAGTCATCAATTGAGAGAATATGATAATTTCCTACTGATTTTATAAAATATTTGGTGAGAGACGTGCATGAAAATTTATGAAAACACTAAATATATTGCCACACCTATCTTAGTCAACTGAACAAAGACCATGTATGGTTTGAAACAAGAAGTTTTAAAATGTAAGTACTGCTCACACAGACAATGCTGCACTAAACACAAACAAAACTTTTGACTAAACAGTGGCACTTGATTTATTATATGGTCTAAGTTATTAGTTTGTCCTCAAAGAGACATGAACGTCATTGCCAGTTTTCAGCACTGTATTTCTATTGTGGGATTCCACTCAGGCAGCTTTACTTTATTTACAGTTCAAAAAAATCCATATTTACAGTTGAAACAAGTAATTTTAGGTCCTGTCTCTTTAAGGCCCCTACCCCTGAAAGCCCACTTTCGTCTGAATGGCCAAGTTTACCTGCCGAGGGGCAGCACCCAGTGCTTGTGAGCTGTACTACTTTGTGACTGTGCTGTGCCTGTAATAGATGACTGTATAGAGAAATCCATGATGAGCTGGTGTTAACTTGTCAATAAAATAGAAACAGAGCTTCTATACACTTCTACATATGTCTTTCTCATTGTTTGAAACTGTCCTTTTTAAATGAACATCTGACAATATTCACTGTCCTTATTTTCTGTTAAATAATGACCACCCACCAGACCAGTAGTGCCATTCACAGAGCCAAGCCGCTAGCAAGATTAATAGAAATTTTGGGTTGAATCAGATTTTAGTTTAAGCCATACGAGTCACATTTCCATCTTCTGTTAAGAGAGAATAAATGATTGCTTGTCTGCTGCAGCCCCACATTTTTTGCAAAACCTGACAAATGGCTTGTTATGTCATTCTCTGCAGTGCCTGTTTCAAATGTGACCCTGTGGGCAAAATCAACCAACCTGGTGGAATATAATGACACAGCAGTTCTCATGTGCTCTGTGTCCAACGGCTCATCTATGTCCTTTGAATGGCTGGACGGCAACTCTACAATCACAGCTGGTGGAGAAGTACATCTCAGCAATGGAAATGCCACTCTTACCATATTCAGGGTGACTCGCTATTACCAGGGACCATTCAGGTGCAATGTGTCTAATGGCATTAGCCATGAAATCAGTCGCCCTCTACATCTGAACATCAGCTGTAAGTTTTAGCTAACAAGATTGTATATATTTGCATGTTAACCCTAATATTAATCCACAAAACTATTTCCCTGTTGTTGTATCATCAGATGGTCCAAGTAACGTAACAATAATGGTCACACCCATGAAGTACACGTACAAAACAGGATCTAATATCACACTGTCATGCTCAGCGGAATCCAGCCCTCCAGCAATGATCCTGTGGATTGTTGATGGAGTGTACCTAAACCAATCTGGTCCACAGCTTCATCTAAAGAATGTTACAGAGGGCAACTCTGGAAATTACAAATGCCTGTGTCACAACACAGTCACGTCCAGGTTCAGCAATGCAAGTGCAGTGATCCGGGTTTTAGGTAAGGTTGGAATTGTAATATTTACAAAGGTGACTTTTTTCTATCAGAGATTTGATTATTTTGATTATTTTGATTTGATTATTTTGAAGAAATAATACGTTTATAAACATTTACATTTATGATGCTTATTTGTTTCTCACTGAGAGTTTGCAGATGGATAAACCATCCTCCCATGCAAAAATCTTAAGGAAATGGATAGGGTTGTGGTTTGTGTGCCATAATATTTCTTGGGTAGATGTGATGACTTCATGAGATTTTTTTTGGGTACAATGACATTGCCAGGTAGACAACACATTTAACAATTTGTTATGCCTCTGTGCCGGTGACAGCCATGGCCCAAGATATTATGTTTTTGGCTTGCTCGGGCTATCCCATTCTTACAAACGAGATAACTCACCAGTGACTTGACGGAATTTGTTAAAATTTGGCACAAACATTTGCTTGGACTCAAGAATGAACTGATTCAATTTTGGTTTCCAAAGTCAAAGGCCAGTGTCACCATGGCCTCATAGTCATTCCATTCTAGGCAAAGTGCTGTATCAAGAGTGCTTGGGAAGAATTTCAGAATGAAATGATGTGTTTTTGTGCATAATTCAAGATATGATTATATGGTTCTTTTGATAAAATTTCACACAAATGTCTAATAGGATAAATTGACGAAGTGGTGACATTTTATATGCAAAATGGCAAAGGTCATTATGATGTAACTTCACTGTTACATCTGAATGTAACAGTGAAGACGTACCATTGCCAACATTTCAAAGTCTTCACAACAAATTAGGCATAAGACAGAAAGCAAAATGTTTCAGGTGTGGCTCTGCTACTTAAATAAGGGTGGTGCCATTATTCCCACCTAACTGTCTTCACAACAAATAAGCATATTTTCCAAAATCTTGAACCATTATTTGAAATTCTAGCAGCATGCGCCCTATTCATTCAATCCTCATCCATGACTGGATTTAAGTTATGCATTTCCTTTTTCTTCTTATAGATCCACTAACAGCAGTTGTGGTGAAACATACTGGTGGACCAGCCATACTTCATAAACCATTCACTCTTCAGTGTGAAGTGACTGGATCTGCTGATACCATTCAGTGGTGGAGGAATGGCCAGCTTCTTTCTGCTGACAATACAACAGTCTTTGACATGAACAACAGGACACTAATTCTAAACCCAGTCCAACATTCAGACAATGGATATTATAAGTGTCAGGCTTTTAATTCTGTGAGCAACATGACCAGCAGCCCCTACACAGTTGAAGTTATGTGTAAGTTGTGCTTTAATTCTCATTAACTTAACAAGCCATTTGATAAGATATTAGAAAATGTGAACACATGTAATAGATTATTCACAAAATACTGACCGAAATTCTACTCCTGTTCTGCATGATGTGAAGGTCTGGAAGGTCATGTGAACATATTTTCAGTGAAAGTGGTTTAAAGTAATATCCATGTGTTTAGATGGACCAGAGATGCCAACTATCACGGGACCAACCGTGGCAAAGACAGGAGACAATGTCACACTCAGCTGCTATGCAGCATCTACACCCCCAAGCCACTACAAATGGTACTTCAATGATTCTCTTGTCTCCAATATGTCCGAGTACATCACACCTCATCTCCCCAAAGGCATGAGCATGAAGTACATCTGCATGGCCTTTAACAACATCACTGGCAAAAACAGCAGTTCCTACATCATGCTTACTGTTGTAGGTGAGTCGTGGATATTGGCTATTTTTATGTTTATGCAAAAATAATTTTTATTCAAATGAGAAATTAGACTGTTCTGGGTTTTACTTTGTTTTCAGATCCAATAGAAAATGTGCAAGTAGAAGCACCAGGTAATCCTGCCAAAGAAGGTAATTCATATAACTTAACATGCAATGTAACTGGACCTGCTGATCATGTTTACTGGATGAAGAATGGTGAGCCACTGCATGAAGACAGCAGCACTGTTTTCTTCATGTATAACAAGACAGTCAGCTTCATCCCACTGGAACATTATGATACTGGCCACTACCAATGTATGGCTGTTAATGCTGTTGGTAACATGACCAGCCCTTCATACAAACTCCTTGTCAACTGTGAGTATGACATTTTAAGGATTCATGCAACTGAGTGACTCATTTTTAACTGACATTTTTATACTATAGGGCATCATGCAACATGTTACTATACACTATTAGATTTTGGGAGTCAAAGTCAACTGTCTCCTTTGCTGTTGCAGTTGGACCAGAAACACCCATCATTCATGGGCCAGCTTTTGCTGAGACAGGACGATATGCGGTCTTCAACTGCTCTGCCATGTCGGTTCCTCCCAGCCAGTTTAGCTGGTGGTTCAATGGCTCCATGGTGGCCAATACTTCAATGTTCACAGCTGGTCCTTTGTCTTTCAATATGACTGGAGAATACATCTGTATGGCCCACAATTATGTGACAGAAAAGAACAGTACAAACTCCATAATGCTCACAGTCATTGGTATGAAAATTTGACTATGGGAAGGAATTTAATGAGACTTTTTTTTTTACTGATTGAATATTGATTTATATTAAGTATAACTGTTTAAATAGCATGAAGTGCAATCAAGATGTCTTGCCCACTTAACCCACTGTGTTTTGTGTCTACAGAGGCCATAGAGTCAGTGATGGTCCAAAACAACACAATCCCAATAAACTATGAAAACTTCACTCTCACCTGTGAGGTTGTTGGACCCTATGACATGATCTACTGGATGAAGGACAACATGAAACTCAACATGAATGGCTCCACCACTAACCCACATACATCTTACCACACTGAAAAGAACATGCTACACTTCACCCCAGTGACAACGTACAGTGATGGGGCGTATCAGTGTGTTGCTACCAATCGGGCTGGTCAGCATGAGAGCACACAGTACATACTCCTGGTGAATTGTGAGTATTAAAGTAGCTTTGTTGTTGTTACAATAGTATTATTTAACAATTAAAAAAATAAATAAATAAAATACACTAATATAACATGTTGTTTTATTATTTAATAGTATGTGTTTGATCTGGCAAAATACACTTAGATCACCTTCTCAATAACTGCCTATATTTTTACCAATGATGACAGTACATGAGTACCCCGTTGATCATGAGATTAAGTAAATTTTATAAAACAGCATTCTATATTCAGAGGTTCAGCGGCTTAACTTACACCAGTAATTTTTTTAAGATTTATTTTTGGCCTTTTATGCCTTTATTAGATAGGACAGTGGATAGAGTCAGAAACAGGAGACAGTGGGGAAGGACATGCGGTAAATGCCCGAGGTCAGAATCGAACCTGGGACAGCCGCTATGCCTTAGCACTTAGGTCACGCAACATAACCGTTAGGCTATCGGGATGCCCTTACACCAGCAATTTTAATGTACAGTTTGAGTTTAACCAGAAATATCTAAATGCGTTTTGTAAAGCTCTTCAAATGCTGCACAGAATAAGTGTGAATTTAGCCTTTTGAATGTAAGGACACACATCATTTTCAAACGATTTTGTAAATAACAATTGTCCTTTTACTCTAATTTTGACTAACCCCTTCTGTCTGATTGCAGATGGCCCCCTGAGTGTGACTATCTCTGGTCCAGATTCAGCAGGACTAGGCACCTCAAACGTGTCTCTGACATGTTCTGCTGATTCTCGGCCAGAGTGCCATTTCTACTGGTTCCTGAACAATCAGTCAAACCCTCTAACTGATGGATCTGTTGTTACATTCTCTGTGACAAAAGAAAGTGAGGGGAACTACATATGTAAGGCCAGGAACCCTGTGACCAACATCACAATGTACCAAAGCAAAACATTTGTTGTCAGCGGTGAGTGAGCCTACACCTCTTCTCTCTCGATTTCTGATGTGGTCGGTACAGTATCTCCATAATAGATTCTTTGGGATAGCTGATGAGCTCACAAGCAAAATATGAGTAAAACATGATCCATTATTTTCATAGGGTCATTCCAGAATGTTTCTTTGTAGTTTGCAATGTGTTAAAAAAAAAAAAAAAGATAATTACATTCACCTACATCATTTTCATTACTGTTTATTATTTTCATCCCCAGGTCACACCTCTGCCATCCACTTCTCATCCCAAGGCAGTGTGATGTTAATGGGTCTGTTTGCTTTTTCTGCCTCTGTGCTGTTCAGCTGAGTCCTCCACACTGAAAAGTCCAGTCAGCCTGAAAGGCCTCCTGCTTCTTTTACTATCTTTCATGGCAATCTTACTGTAAGATGATTGACATCACTATATAATCCATACTCTTAATGTAAAATTGACACTAACAGTGAAAGGGCACATTATTTAATTACTGTAATGCCTGCTTTGTTTTTTTATGCCAAATATTATAGATATTAGCAAGTAAAAGTAGTTGTGTTAGTCTTACCATTGTTGTCACTGTTGAGACGTCCCAGGAGTCCTTTTATTGAAAGCACTTCAGTAAACTTGCATTCACTAGCAAGGATCATACCAGAGATGCGCAGGATTTTTTATTAGTTGAGAATATAAGTGGAATGTTGATTAGAGGCAAGATAAGCAGTTGCTGTGTAAGTAAGGCTTGACTGAGGATCAGCGGCAGCTCCTGGGCTGGCAGACCCGCCACCTGAGAGAGGGAGGAGGAAAAGAGCCAGAAAAAGGGGAAGGGGAGGTGGGGCATGGCAAACGAGAACAAACTGGTATGCAGAGCGGGCCAGCATTTACAGATATATGAGAGTTTGAGGTGTGGTCCTGCTCCTGAACTTCAGTTTAACATTTTACCTCCATTATTTATAGACGGGTAAAACATGTGAATGTGTTCCTACATAATATCTCCATGCTCCTTTGATACAAATTAATAATCTCCACTCTGAACACTTGTAGGTTTTTTTCTGTTAAGCATAACGATATTGCTTTATACCACGATTCACTGTAATTATTTGTTAATCAATAAAAAACAATGTAATCATTTGTGTGGGGACTTTATTGAGGAGGATATAACAACAAGTCTTTGTGTCAGTTCAAAAAGTTACATTCAGTACAAACTTTAGTTAGAGAAGCATTGTCATAAGCATTTTGCTGTTTATAAAATACTTAACTTGTATACAAAGAAATGTGCGTGACAGAGATAATTGCAAAATATCCATGTATAAGGATACACAGTATATAGGAGAGCTTCCTCGTCTTCCTCATATGGGCATACTGGGACCAAACTTGGTGGATTTGCTGTTCGCTTTGGAAAACCAGCTGCACTTCTTCAGATTCTTGTTTTTTTCCAAGCGGCACAGTTTTTTCACTTGTGGTTTAAATAAATTCAGAAAGATAAAGCAATGGAGTGAGAAAAGTTCACATCTAAAAGTCTGTAAGTAACATTTTGGTCTTTGAATTCATAATAACCTTTCAGTGTAAGTCATGATAATATACTGAACACACAACTTTTCTTTTCACTGATCTTACATATTATAGGTTGTTTTACTGTATTATTTTTTAAAAAAAAACAGTATAGACACAGACAGTATAAGTAACTTACATGTCCCATGCTTGCCATTGCGTCTGGCAGACTGCTGACAGCGGCAGTGTGTGCTCACCATCTCTCCTCCCTTTCCTGAGTGATCCAAATACACAAGAACAAAATAACTTTTTGGTTTGGATAATGCACTTTGGCAATACAGAAGCTACGCTTATATTAAAATTATATAAAAATATATAAATATACATATCAGTTCTCATTTCACCTTTGCAGTTACATGATCTGTTGTGCCATCTTGGGGTGTTAATCGGATGTGCAGTTGTAAGTAGGTCTCCAACAACTGTGGCTACAACACAATTGATGTTAAACTTAAGGAAACAATTATTAATAATTATAACATGTAATGCAAATGAAACAATTTAACTATTATTAATAAACCACTGTTTTTAAAATGTGTGTGTGTTTTAAGTTTAGATCTTACATACAATCAGTGAATGTGCTGCCAATCAAGGATTGTTCATAGGTCTCAGGAACACCTTTGATAAAAGGAAAAGAAATCACAGAACAATATACAAATGATGTTAAATGACTTTTGTAATTAATATTAACATCAAATTATGATAAAGTATACAATACCTTGACTGTGATCAGTGAATGTTAGCAGTACAAAAACCAACAGTAAATGCATCCGTGGCCCCATGCTGTAGTAAAGTCAGAACAATGTTGTTTGCCCTGGAAAAGAAATCCTGCATGTACGCAGTCCCAGTGAAGAAATGAAATGTTTGTCGTTCTGGGTCTTTATAAAGGATGGTGTCGATGTCTGAAATTGTAGATGGGGCATATTCATCAACTGCCAATTGTGTGATGCATGTCTTGCCTAACCAAAGACGTTCACAGCTAGTGGCTGTGGATAACACAAAAGACGTACCATTGCCAACAAATCTTGGTTTCGTGTAATGGTTCATTGCTGTGAAGAAAAGGGAGGGGTTCACATGATACTGACCTGCAGTATGAGGCTATTTGAATGCCAGGAGACACCTTGTTTGAAAGTCTCAAATGCGTAACCTGATACTATACTATATGATCGTATTACTTTAAACAATGAAGAGTGTCATATACATTTTTTCACTTTGTCCTTTTATTTACTGGTCTATGTTGCGATCATATTTTGTTTTCAGTACCTGTTACACTCATTAAATACGTGGCACTTAAATACATGAGGAAATGAGAAGTCCAAGAGTTACTGATGTTAATTTCACTTACTGGTTGTGGTTAGTGTATAACACGTACGGTATATCTTTTTGCTATAGAATACTGACAGGCCTAATATCAATTGCAAGCATAGGTGCCAATTATCAGTGCTATCAACACCACTGCAATGGATACACTAGTGTCACAGGTAATGCTTGCTATTATCAGGCAGAATCATAGTTATTTATGTATTGTATTGCATGTGATGACTGTTGGAAAAAATATCAGTTATGCACTGATATCGACGAGGCTGGTGAGGGAAAAGCAAGACTTGTTCACCCTCCTCAGGTTTCAGAAAAGCAGCTTTCTAATCACAACCATATCTAAAACCAGTCAAGCAAAAGCAATAAATCTCCTGTGGACATAATCTGTGTATGTGCACTCTCAATGAACTTCACCATTATTGAGGCCTAAAAATGCCATTCTGCATCAGTGGCAATCAATATCTCAGTATCTAAAACAGACCAGATAAATCAATCAAGGGACAATGAAACCATTTTGCTTTTATATTTAATGCATTTCTTTCCTCACTTACACAATCATCCATTCTGGACCATAATTCAAGTTCTGCAGCACAATCCTTATCTTAGTTTCTTAGAAGCATGTATGTGAAGCCTTTCAATGGTCTAATGAGCCAATACATTGCAGAGAAGATTGAAATTGAAGCAAAAGTAACTAGATGCGTCAATACAACTTCACAACCTACTCAAACACATCTATGTTTGCAATGAAACAGTCGCTGTTACAATAGGAGAAGGGAAAAGGTTCAAGGACATTAATGAGATAACAAAACATGATGAAAAGCAAGTACACAGCAATTGTCTATTGTTTGCATGTGTAAACAAACAAAATGGAAACCTTAGGTCATTGAAATTAACATGTACAAACAACATTAGATATCACATTAATGGTACTGCCAAATAAAGATAACTCCAAACTTTAACCAGCTCCTCTTCCTGTAGCCTCAGTCAGACCATGTATTTTGCGATAGTGGGTTTTCTACATCAGTGCTTGTGAAAAGTTTGTATTCTAAAGTAAATTCAGCTTTGATAAAAACATTACAAATGTAGCCAAGTGGATGAGATCTGCAGGCCATGGTTAACTTCAGTTTTTAACAAGGGGCAACAAATAATGTTTGGATGTACGGAATGTTTTCATTAGAAGAAAAATGAGTGCATATTTTTAAAAGTTTTATTATTAACCATTGAACATTTTGATTAATTTATACCCATCTGTGTGTTCTAAAGGACATCTCTTCAGATGTTATTTAATTGTCTTGACTGCTGAGTCACTGGCAATGGCACCCTGGAGTTGTCCGTATTCATATTCATACCTTGTATCATGCAGCAGAGAAATGAAGTAATCCTTCAATGAAAAACATTTTGGGAAGTAAATGCTAGTAGAACAGGTGCTAACTGGGAATTCAGGCAGGACTTTGTCTCTCTACAGCACAGCACATTTAATATTTGACTGCATCATTAACACAAAAAAATGTATGGTCCCATTATCTGTAACAGTGGTCACCAACCCTGACTGTGGAGAGGACTTCAATGATTTGTGCAGCTCTTAGCCCTTAATAATTGATTCTATCCACCATTCGAGGTCTTAATGAGCAGAGTGTGATGCTCTGTGGAAACAGGGCCGAGGACCACTGTGGTAGTGTATGTTTGTAACCTGGTTGCTCAGTTCTCAGCAGGTTTATCTAGCATGGACTTGAGATGAGCGTGGAGGGGTTCACACACAGCCTGGTAGCCCTGAGGGGTCAGGTGAAGGTAGTCATACATGTCTTGGTGGGAGATGCTACCATTGGAGTGGACAAAGCCATGGTCCACATTGAAGAAGGAGGCATGCGGAAGAGATGATAAGGCCTCCTGGACTAGCTCGTTCACCTTGGCATTTCGCTCCCGTAGAGGGTTTGGTGCTTTACCTCTGGGCAGTATACCCTGAAAAACAGAGGATAAAATGTCTTTAGCATTTTCATTTCTATTCTTAGTAGTAAATAGACCCCTATAAAGTCTGTTTACTGTCACAAAAGGAAAAGTAGGTTCAATGAGATTACGTGCTCACCAACATGTCAGTTGAATCTTAAATGAGATACTGTTACATATGTGACCTCTCCAAAACAGGTTTTTGTAAATATAGAAAGTGAAACAGTTCGCAGTAATAAGTGCCAAAACTATTGTAATGCATCCGGAACTCTGTAGCTGAACTGAGATTCAACTGAATGGGGTAACATGATCAGGGACAAGGTCATTGTACAGTTTCATGGTCGCATGAACTTCATTTGTCATTTTCAACAAACATGCAGGTGAGTTGATTAATACTACCCTTAAGGAATGCATCTGATAAAAAAACCTACAAGTACAAGCGTGTGGGCATGGGGCAGCTTGTTCTTGATGACTTGGACAATAGCCATGATGCCTCCACAGATCTGTTCAGCAGTGTGACCATGATTATTAGTGCCAACCCATAGCACGACAACCTACAACAACAAAAGAGAAAGGAATACATGACTATGCACATGCAACTGACACTTTAGAGTCATTCTAACTGGAATTTCAATGTTAGCACCATCAGTCTATTGTGTGAATAAACAAGCATGATCATGTTCTCTATTTTTGGCAGTGTTTTAGACCTTTGGGCTGATGTTATCCAGTTCACCGTTGCTCAGTCTCCACAGCACATGTTGTGTTGCATCACCACCCACTCCAAAATTGAGGGCATGTAGAGGAGAGAACAACTGGCGCCATATCTGTTGACAAACCGCAACAACAAATTGTCCACATGTTCACATCATTTAGAAGCATGCATAGATGTTTATGAGAATAGGACAAACTAACAAACACTGTTTACAGATCAGAGACATAGATGAACGTGATCTGTGTTTTACCGCAAACTGGTGCATGAGTTGAACAAGAGAGTCTCCGACAAACAGGACATCAGGTTCTTTGTCTTTGCTGTCAGACACAAAGCGGTTATGCTACAAAGAGAAAAAAGAAAAGCCAGATCTTAAATGCATTGCCAAAAAAGTATCTTTGAAACTTGACATGAAAAGGCAGACATACTAAACTCAAAAAAATGTTGTTTAAATATTGCTGTTTAGATATTTGCTTGAATGCTACATACATTTTTTTATTTTTTTTTACTAATGGATGAAATACAAATGCATGTCCCCAAGTGAATCTGATTTTTCTTTAACTAAAGAACTACTAGTTCACATAAGCATCTGTTAGAATGGTGTTTACCTATTTGGTAAATTATCTAAAAAAATTCTATTATTGCAATGAATGTATTGTATTTTTTCTTCATTAAGCTGCTTTGAACAAGCTACGTCAAACTTGGGCTATATTCTGTTTAGTTCTGTACCACGGACATGGCACTGAACTTATTTATGTTCAATACTCCTTCACCTTAAATGATGTGTTGATCCAGCTGCTCTACTTGCCCCCAGAGGACAAATAAAGTTTTTTGAATTGAACTGAATTTCAACTGATGATGGCTCCCTTTGCCATCAGTCATCACATAACTAAACCCTCGCGACAGTAAAAAAACAAAAAAACAAAAAACAAAACTATGGTTACAGCTTTGTAAAACCCAAGGAACAAGTAAAACAAAACTCATAATAATAAGGTTATTTCACACACCAGAGACATCCATCGTCCATCTCCCTGGGTGTCTACACAGGGAGTGGGTGTGGCGGCTGGGTTTGGGTCTTCTGCACTCATGTCTTGGCTCTACCTGTGTTGGAAAGCAGTCGCGTAGAGTTTTTGATACTTATAATAACGCACACTAACCGCTTAACCAATAGCCTATCGGTATAATTGCCATCAAAATCAAGGGATGTTGACAGAATTAGCCACAATGGCTAGCCTACTTGCTAAAACACAAATAGATGTGGTTTAACAGAGATAACAGTCAGGCACGTGTAACATAAACGTTCAATTGTAAAAGGCTATATTGTCTGCGGTAGAAAAGGTTACGCATTAAATAACAGCTACATTAAGCAACATTACTGAACACAAGTTACCATTAAGTCAAAATATCGTTATGTTCCGATTCAGTTTCAGGAAGTAAATTTTCGCTATACTTGCATGTACCATTGTCTTCCGTGGGCAACAACATATATATTTTCACGTATTTTAGAATTATCCAACCTTTATATTATATATAGTGATTGGCCATGAATTTAAGAAGACGCCGTACGAAGAAATAACAAATGAAACGTTAACTATGGGAAGAAATAGATGAAAGATGACACAGCGTTACCTCCTCGCCTGTGTGAGTGGATTCGCCCTGCCTTGTTCGTGGGAGCTAGTGCTGCGCAAAGAAACGCCTCTGCTGCGTGTTGCCGAGCAACAACAGATTAATATGCGGCAAAAAAGACTGTGGGCCACTTTGGTAAGTGACACGTTGTTAATTAAAGACTTTTCATTTGTATAAAATGCGTCTTACAGATGTACCAGTTGTCTGGCGTTACAAGTTCTTGAAGTTAGGCTTAGTTTCTATGCTTCTTTGCAGCCACAGCTTTAATTTAAAACACCTGTGCTTGAAGTTAAATGGCGCCTGGTGGTGGACGTTACCTGATAACTGGTTCAAATGCTAGATGTCTGGAGCCGCAGTGGAGGCAGTTGTATGGATGCAGTCACAATCCCAGTGGTTGCGGTTGTTGTTGTTGTAATTACTGTCATTCAGTCTTTAAAGAGAGTGGGAGAAAAGTCTGGCAATATTTGGCTTCATATTTTTATACATTCAATCCGGTGGTGGTCACATTTTCTGATACACTTTGTCAGAAATCATGAGTATTCTCTATTTTTCTTCTTCTTTTTTAATATCTCTGAGAAATACCAAGTATTTGATAAGTTTTGGACCGCTTATACTTTTAATTGTTTGTCAGTTAGTTAGTTTTTATTCCTATTTTTACATTTCCAGGTATATTAGGGGACCATTTCTTGACTGCTCACTGCTCACAGACCAGATTATTTTTGTACATATTAGACCAAAAAAATGTGAATGAAGTCATTTCAAAAATGATTATTATAATAATAATACATTTATTTTATATAGCACTTTTCTGGACACTCAAAGACGCTTTACATAACAAAAAGAATAAAAGCATGTATAAAAGCATAAACAGTTAAACATTAAAAGCAGTCTTGAAGAGGTGGGTTTTGATGAGTGATTTAAAGGTGTGGAGGTCTGAGTAGTGAGCGGGTGTGGGTGAGGAGACGGGCGGCAGAGTTCTGGATGAGCTGGAGTTTATTGAGGAGCTTGGAGGGTAGTCCATAGAGGAGGCTATTGCAGGAGTCGAGTCTGGAGGTGATGAAGGTGTGGATGCAGGGAGGGAGAGAGATGGCCGGAGAAGAGTGACGTTTTTCAGGTGGAAAATGGCTGTTTTTGTGACGTATTTGATGTGCTGTTGAAAGGTGAGGTGGGTGTCAATGATTAGTCCAAGGTTGCGGGTGTGAGAGGAGGGAGTCAGGGATGACATGAACTTTAGATATGTCACAGTTTATCAAAGTCTTCAAGGTCAAAATCCCTATTGCCAGATGGGTTGACATCTTACTCTCATTAAAACATTAGTAAACTGCTTATTTTTTTAGTAGTCACTGTAGTTCAACAGCATCATGTGAGGCTACACTATTTGTGTTTGTTGCAGGCTTACAAATGACTAACTATATTACATTTCTACAGAATCCTGTGCAGCATGAGTCACAGAAGTGTCAGGGCTTTTCCAGAGAAAGAAAAGATCAACAAGCAATCGAAAACATCGGAGAAAACCTGCTGCTTAGTGAGCAGATTCAGTGCAGATTCCAAGTGTTTTAAACATCGTAGTAAGACAGATGGGCAGCAGAAGATGAAGCGACTGAAGACCCGCAAGGAAAGGAGTCTGATGAGAGGTGGTTTGAAAGAGACCTCAAACACCAAATCGCATCACCACCGTCACCAAAGCAGTAAAGACGTGGCACATTTCCATAACTGCTGTCATAGTAGCTGTCATTGTCCTTCAGTGAAAGAGACGCAGTTTCCAAGTGTTGCTCCTGCTGCACCAGAGCCCAGTATCATCACAGACCGCCGCCTGATAGGACACCACGGCCTGTTCAACCACGAAGTGAAGTCTATTGATATTGAACGCCTGGTAAGTGAGCAGAGGAATCGTAAGAAAAGTGGACAGCATGTAAAAGAGCAATACAAAGCTACTTCACGTCCATCATCTTGCATTCCAGCACCATTCTCCAGTGATGGTTTGCTGGGTGCTGGTACTGATGTTGCTGTGCCTTCTAAAAAGAGAGGAGACCCTGCTACCAAGACCCATTATGACTGCCAAGAGAAAGAAAAGCAAAAGCTTCAGTTCAGTCATCAGGGATTAGATGTTACACCAGGGCAGAGACCACAGCAACAACTTGATCTTTCATCTGGAAGTTATAAAAGCATCCTTTCATCTAAACACAGCTCCCTTAGTGGAGTAACAACCAAGACCAATAAGACCAACTCTGTCGTGTCTGAAAAGGACATAGGATCACAGCTGACTCCCATTGTTGACAGAGACAGTCTGAAGACATTAAAGAAGAAGGTAAAGAGGAAAATGATTTCTACTCTTGAACTAACGCCGAAGACTCTGGAGTCTCCTGTCCACCAGAAGCAAACCAGTGGTCTCAGCACAAGCCCGCTTCACCTCCAAAGCTCACCCACTGATGATAGCTTTGATGTACAGTACAGAAGACAAAATCCCAAATGTGTGTCTACGTCTGTCGGTGCAGTGGCAGTGCGTCTGTGTGACTGTCTGGAGTTCCTACTTTTGGGAAGGAGAAACCTGCTGTCAGAGAGCAGGGAAGTGCTGTTGAAATCTCTGCGGGAGAAGCACGGACCCTGGCTTCAAGAAAACCTCCTTGAGGTGCAGAGATGCTTTAGCTATGGAACCGATCCCACAAAGGCTGTCCAGGATCAGGATCAGGAAATCATGATAGATGAACATGAGGCCTTGCCTACAGGTAGGCACTTAAATACAAGGTGCTCTAGGATTCTCAAGTTGTCTTAAGTTAGAACTAAATGTTATGCTTTACCATCTTATCATTTTTATTTTCAGAAATATATTACTTCATTTATCTATGAGTATCAGTAATAGGATTATTAAACGTGACACATTCAAATCATAAAAACCTGGAGTGTGTGAGCCTAGGAGCTTCAGTAAAAAGCAACTGGACTTTCTGAATAAGAGGCAGAACACTTTTAAGATCCTAAAAGAGAAGTTGCTTTTTACTGAAGCTTCTGAGTCATTCCACGCCAACTCACCCAGGGCCTCGCTCCCAGTTGAGGTCACGGATTTTCTTGAAAATATCAGGCAAAAACTTCTACCTAAACCATGTAACCTTGCAAAATCCCACAGCTCTACTTCAAATATTTGTTGAGTTATGAATTTTTTATTTTTGATAACTTCATCAATTCCTTTAAAGCATCTTTAAAGCCTCACCAAAGCTGTTTTTTTTTTTTTTACTGAATATCCCGGACGTTCTTGAGGTTTCTGGGATAGTCAGTAAAAAAAATCAGTCAAATCCTGTGAAAAATAAGCAGCTGGTGAGGCTTTAAAGATGCTTTAAAGAAAATGTAGTCATCTGTTCCTTGTCACATTATCAACATTTCCTGAAAATTTCATCAAAATCCATTCATAATGTTTAAAATTATCTTGCTAACAGACAAACAAACAAATACACAAACACCGGCAAAATACTTTTTGCCGGTGTTTTTAAAGTATTTGAAGTAGAGCTGTGAGATTTTGCAAGGTTCCATGGTTCAGGTAGAAGTTTCAAGAACATGACCTCATCTGAGAGGCCCTAGGTGAGTTGGTATTGAATGAATCTTCTGGGATTACCATGACATGGATGACTGGGAATTTCCACAGACATATTAAACTGTTAAATGTTCATATTGATAACACATTTTACGTGATTATATACCATATTAATTCCATACTGATATGGAGATCATATGGCATATAGAGTTTTAGTTTAAGTGACTTGTGTGTCTACCTTTAGTGTTATTTATTAAAACTCATTCCACACGTGTGGAAAAGTTATGATTAACTGACTGTTTGTCAGGTCATCTTAAAACAATAGTGAGGTGCCCTGCATTGAAACAGGTGTTTATGGCTGTAATGTCCACTCAGTTTGACTTAATACAAGGCTTCAGTCCTATATTTTCAAATGTTTATCTGCAGTTATATTAGGTTCTTACAAACATTTCTACTGTTTTCAAAAAATAATCTGAAGTGATATTACCTTCAGATCAAGTTTTGAAAATACTTTTGCACAAAGAAGAACTGTAGATCACATGAGGGGATCTTTAAATGATTATGACAAAGAGGGCGGCACAGCAGGGTAGTGGTTAGTACTGTCTCCTCTCAAGAAGGCTCTGGGTTCGAACCTTCTGGTTGGCTGGGGCCTTACTGAGTGGAGCTTGCATGCTCTCCCACCTATTCTGGCTGACATTGGGAGGTTTCAACCCGAACAGGTCAGCCTGAATAGGTTCTGGCTCCCTGTGACTCTCCACAGGATAAGTGGGTTTAGCTAATGGATGGATAGATTATGACAAAAACTGCTCATATGGGAAACTGAGTATTGTTTTACTAAAAGTGTTTTTTGTCAGTAGCTGAATGAGTATACCTGAACAGCATGAATCTACATCTATGCAGTCAGTATCTTGTTTTTAAAAAAAACAGTGGTGTGCACTGCTTAGTTTATTGGCTGTTCTTCAGTTCTGTTTTGTTCTTTGCAGATACGTCTATCACAATGACAGGAAGCAAGAATTTTAACTGGAAATTCAGTCCACAGCCACACCACGATGTGAAACAGGTACGCCCCTAAGTTTACACTGCTACTCTTTTTCACATATGGCTCGGCTATTATGATCCTCACATAAGCACTGTGGGTACCTCTCAGTCTTTTGGATGATGTCCTCAGATCTAGTTTCTCTCCCCAGTTCTTCATGGACTTCGAGACATCAGGACCTTCAGCAAGTGAAGGGTTTACTCCCTCTTTCACCTTGTGCAGAGAAGAAATAGCTTCTGAGCGCTGGGAAAATAGTTTCAACAAGTCAAAGAGCAAAGAGTCAGTGATGTTTGATTTCTTTGAAAACAGCTCTGTGAACCACACCAGTGCTGATAGAGAGAGGAGCTGTGGGCCACAATATGGTGACAACAACATCCAGCCCTTCTTTTCTCACCAAGCACAGCTGCCAGATAGACATCCCTCAGAGCCAGCATACTTTCCCCAGGAGCAAGACCCACTTAGAACTAACAGATACACTTTTTCTCCCCCATTCCCTGCCAAAAATCCCCATTTTTATCAGAGCAATTACCTCCCCTTCAGTCAATTCCGTCACCCTTTAGCGTGCCCTCCTCCCACATCCTACCACATTGACATGATTCACTACCCCCCATCTCAAATGCTTGAAAGAAGCACAGCCCCTCCTCTTTCTTCTCTACGAAGCCCTGAGCACTGGTCCTTCCCTGCTATGAGACTGTACTAATGTGTGGTAAAACTTTCCATAGAGAAATGCCTGTGAACATGTTTCAGGCTAACTAAAGAACAATCCTCTCTTAGTTCATACCATCAAGATTTTTTGTTCACAGTCAGTGAAAATATGTGTTGTTTTTCTGTATTTTATTAAAAGCAAAGCATGTAATATAATAGCAATAGCTGTTTCTCAAGTGTTGCATCTTTCTTCTTTTGCCCCATTTATGCTGAAAAAAAGGAAACACACAATTATGCATTACTTGCATCTTTAGAACATTTTTTATTATGCAGAAGTGTACATTAACAACACAGATGCTATAATCAAAGGTTCTCTACAGAGCAAAATGTGCTATTGTTAAAGCTGTTAGATTTTTTTGTGTGGGCTGTATTTGCATGCAAGAAAGTTCATTTGTAGAAATTCTATAATACAGAGATACTATATCAAATTTTGCTATATATTAAACATAACTGATCACAAGATCTTAATTTACATTGCTGATTCATTTCTGTATAAAAGATGGCATTGTTGGTCTTGCACTGTGCATTCATACCACATCTTTAAGGTCTTGTCCCCCCAGCGAAAACTGAATTATTAACATACTGACATGTTGATTAACACCACAAAGAAAAGTCTCACTGTCTTGTTAAGGTAGCAAAAAATAGTTTTCATCTGCCGTGGGTTGTTCAAAATGTTCAGTTTCATCCCTTTCAGGAGCAACACAACCCACACTTACATCATTTTCTTCTGTTGTCAGCCTGCTCCCTGTTCGTATTGCCCTCCGTAACTGATTCCAAAAAAGGTCTTGGGCCTGCATCGGGTCGCAACAGTCAGACCCAGGCCACTGCAGATAAGTCTTTTTTAACATGACTTTCCTCATGCGGTGATATGGTGACAGCTGCCTCTTAGATACTGGCTCCAGAAACACGAGCAGTAGAATGTCCCGGTGCTCATCAAAGAGTCTGTAGCTGGCGAGTTGGAGTTCCAGTGAACACCACTCACTTTGTAGGAATTTCCTGCTCACCACACAAATAGTTTTACGGCTGCTATACACAGCAGAGACGATGTTATCCACAATATTGCGGCCCAACTCAAAGTCCCGGTGATGTAGGCACAGTTTAAAAGATGACCCATTTCCCTCCAGATTGGGCAGCAACTGGTCCATGACCCATTGTTCATCAAAATAATTATAGGAAATAAATGCATCATATTTGCATTTTTCCTCCTCCTCTCTGAGTCTGCTCCACTGCTCGCTAAACCAGGAACGGAAGACATAATAACTGTACTTCATTTTCCAGTAGAGCTTAACATAAAGTAAAGGAGTGACTGTAAACAGGAAAATCACAACAGCTGTGCTAAAGAACATGTACTCCCCTAGATCTATGTAACAAACATTCGTATGAAAGTTGTAAAATCTGAGTTTAGCATTGTGTTGGCATGGCAGATGGTATAGATATACAACCTGAACATTTTGGTTATGCAGTGTGTAGTTTTGCAGGAGGGTGTTCGTGCAGGTGCAGCTTAAAGGAATATTACGTATGTCAAGGTAGCGGAGTTTAGGTAGACTCTCAAGTGCATCTGCAGGAATGCTCTGCATCACATTGCGGTTGAGCTGCAGTATATGTAAATTTGTAAGATTTCCAAAAACCTCCTTTGAGAAGTTCTGAATGCCCATATTTTCTACAATCAATTTGGTGAGATTTCTTAGATTTTTAAAGACACCTGGTTGTAGTTGTGTAACCCCAACACAGCAGTTATCCAGTGTGAGGAAATGTAAGCCTGTCAGATCATCAAAGACATCAGGAGCAAGATAAAAGATGTTGTTGTTGGTAAGGTACAAAGATTTCAGTGAGTGGAGGCCACGGAAGAAAGTTCGGGGTAAGACTGTGAGGCCATGAGGTCTCTGCCCATCTAGTTTTAGATCACTGAGTTTACTGAGATTCAGAAATGGTGAACTGATATTTTCGGTGAGGAAGCGAATCTGATTTCCTTGTAAATCCAGAACTGTGAGTTTATCGTGAAAACCACAATAGAGAGAACTATCAATCTGCTTGAGGTTGTTTCCATCTAGATAGAGCTTAGACAGATTTTTTAACCCATCAAGGCCAGATGGCTGAAAATGAGTAATCTTATTCCCTCCCAAATCCAATGTAGTCAAATTTCTGAGACTGCGGAAGGTTCCGTTAAAGATAACCGAAATACGATTGTTGCGTAGGTTAAGGACTAGCAGGTTGAAATTGTCTTCAAATGTCTCATTGAACAAATCGGTTAAGAGATTATTATCCAAACGGAGTGTTTCAAGCTTTTTTAGGCCTTTGAGAGCTTTACGGTGGAGAAAAGCAATTGTGTTTATATTGAGTTTTAGCATCTTGATATTTGGTGTATGATAGAAAGCATATTGTTTAACTGAGCGGATGCGATTGTAACGATAGCTCAGCTCTTCCAGATTTTTAAAATAAACTGTATTGTGCGTTTTACACAATGGGAGGGAGGTGAGATGGTTATGTTCTGCATCAAACTTATTTATTAGTGTGTGTCTATTGAGAAATTTAAGACAACTTGAGCTATATAGTTGGTTGCGTGATAGATCCACAGCCCCTGTGATTTTTGGACAATAGTACAGTGTGTTGTTTGTTAGATGTTTAATTGCATTATTATTCAGTGTCAGATTTGTAATCCCTTTTATCTTTCTCTTCAACAATCTGCATAGTTCAATGAGCATGCTGTCATTCTTTAGACCCATGCCAGAGAAATCAACATGACCTGCATTGACATTGCTGATATTTAAAAACTCTACCACCTTGACATTTGTTGAACGCAACCGCAGATAGTTTATATGTTCCAAATCCACTCCTTTAAAAGCCATTGCTGGAAGCCTAGGATTGTATGACAAATCTAGCACCTCAATATACCTAAAAAATGAATTGTTACATCCTAATGTGTACAGATGATTTCTACATATATACAGCTCAGTCAGAGATTTGGGCAGTGAGTCATTTGAGTGACTGAGAGAAGTCAAATTGTTGACGCAAAGGTCTAGTTTCCTCAGATTTGTTAGATGTGACACAGATTTAGCAATCCTTGAGAAATTTGTCAGAAAGTTTTGCCTCATGATTAAAGTGTCTAGACTGAGAACAGTAGAGAAAATGCCCTCAGGGAGCTGCATTAATTTATTGTTTGTCAGTGAGAGGTAGGTGAGGTTGTGCAGGTCCTTAAACAGAGAAGGGTTGAGTTCTGATATGTTGTTAAAGGACAAATTTAGAGACTTAAGTTGATGCAAGTTTTGGAAAGCAAACTGATCGATGATCCTCAAACGATTATTATCTATTCTGAGGTACTGAAGGTTTGGCAGAGAAGCAAAGCTGTTGTCGGGAATGTGCCACAAAGGACTAATGGAGATGGTGAGATTGACAGCAGACTGCGGCAGGTCCTTTATATAAGCCACCATGTTTGTCTTGTTTCGATGGATGCAGTTGAAACTTTGTCTGTGTGAGTACGGATCTTCAATGCAGTTGTTAAAGCTGTAACTGCAGATGAGTTGAACAACAGTAAGAACAACTGTAGCTGACAGCAGCTGATGAGTGAGAGTTGCCATTTTGTCTTGTTGCAGTCCAAACAGCAAACAGCCCTTTAAATTACTTTCATCTGTGTCTTTGTTGATCGGATTTGTTTGAATATTATGTTGAAAACATCTGTTAGCAAACTCTCTTGGTTGTTCATCAATTGAAAGCAGTACAAGAATCTGAGGAAAGAAAACATTTTTTCAAATCAGTCTGAGAGCAAATGAATGAATGCAAATTCTTCATTTCCAAGCAGAACCAAATACAATTTTTAGGTTTTTTATCAGCACTCTTACTTTACATGTCAGTTCTTTGGTATTCAGAGGATGATATTTCAATTATAAAGCTCTTCAAAATTCTGAGATGTACCACTGAAACATTGTTTAAACAAGAAATTGATTAAATGATATTTAAGTCTGATTGATTTCTTTTTTCTTTTTTTTTAAATAGCAGTAGTTTGACAGAAATACATGCTAATTACTTTAAAATTAACCTGGCGTAGATAGACCACCACATAAAGACAATCTGATTTTAATTATTACTTTTTTTATGACCAACTCAGACAGTTTGTGTTGATATATAAAGTGTCTTACCAGAAGTAAACTGCCGTTTCCCCAGTTTCCTGTAATAGTCTCAAAGCATCCTCCAATCCTGAAGTGTTGTCGTGTTTGCCAAGAAATTTGAACCTTGTACTAACAAGGATCACATGGTTCCTCTTTTTTCATGTTTTCATTTCCGTTTTCATTCTGCGCTTGTGTGCCTCCTCCTCCGCCTGGCATTTGTAATATTTTATTACAATTGACGCAATACTGTTAAAAACATGTCATGAAACAGTTGACAATGTTGGATAAACAGAAACTAATTTGGAGTTTACTACTGAGTTTACAGTAATGGGCTTTATTTTGTAAAAAAAAATTAAATAAAAATTTAACCATATATATATATAATGGCAACATTAACATACACAGGGTAATTCAGAACTAATCCATGTTTGTTTTTCTGTCCCATTGTGCATTCAAGAAGGTATTATAATATAAAAGCTGGCTGTTCTCCTTGAAACATCATTTGAGAATAACACAGATACGTTCAATAATCTTCCTCATAGTTTTCGTGCTCTCGTCAGATCAGGAAAGTTGCTAAATATGTTTCCATACTTAAAGTTAACCTTAACAACAATATTTTGCCAAAACACTGTTACATGTTCAAATTAATGTTGTTCATGTCGACTTGTCTCTTCACATAGCTTTGTTATACTCTGACCAGCTAAGAGACACACTTATTCAAAAAAGGAAGAGTGGTTCAACCCATACTTCTCATTTTAAAGTTTTTCGCAGCTCAGGCATTTAAAAAAAAAAGTTCAAACTTAACACAATAATTGAATGTGGTTTTATTGAAATACAGTTGCTTGAGTGAATTTACATTAGTCAGTTAAACATCTATGAAACATTTATATCACAGGCATACTTAATATACACATATTATTGAAGTATTTTATTGAAAAAAAGAGTATTTCATTCTAAAATAAAGTGTGTGAAGTCATCACTCTTGACATGTTGATTTACTGTACAGGAAAAGTCATTTTCATGTCATTTTTGCTGTACATCTCAGCAGTTCCTTCTTCAATTTTTTATTGGTTTCTTGCATAAAAACAATTTCAGCACAGTGTGTCGCTGTTTAACCTATTATGAAAGATCTCATACATTTAGCGTCTGACATGCTGCTCACATTTCAAATATTTTAAAGTATGTATATAATATATTTATATGTATATGTTTTGTTTTTTTCCTACACTGTGTACAGTTGGTTAAGGGGGATCAGCAAAGCAAGTATTTCCCTGTACAGTGCACAGTTTTCTGTGCATATAAGAGGCAGTGGTGGCCTCGTGGTTTGTGAAGCAAACTTGTAACCGGTGGGTCGCCGGTTCAAGCCCCCGGACTGGCAAGAGGTTGAGGTGGGAAAGTAAGAGCGACCGCTTGTCCCATTCACCACCACTGTGGGCCCTTGAGCAAGACCCTTAACTACTGACTGCTCCCCGGGCGCTGCACCGTGGCAGCCCACTGCTCCTAGTATGTATAGTTGAGGTTAACTTTGAATAAGATGGGTCAAATGCAGAGAAGGAATTTCCCCAAGGGGATCAATAAACGTTACATTATTATTATATGACAATAAACGTCTTGAATTCTTGAACAGTATACGATAACAGTATAGGATAATAAAACTAACTAAATTAGCAGTTAAGTGTGATTATCAGGCTGTTATTCTTACTTTTTAGCCAATTACATACCAATAAATTAAAAACATTTATTTCATATACAGAAATTGTGTCAAGGTAACGGAATGCAAATTCCACATATCCTCTTGCTTTGTAATTTGAAAATGATACAAAGTCCCTTCTTTTCATCCTCTCATCTTCTGCTCCCGTGCCATTTGACACAGTCCACACAGTGGCAGGCAGGCCATGACTATCCAGTCGTCACACACTGAGCCCTATAAGAAAAAAGCACAGACACAGTAAACTGGTGACAAACATCATTACACTCCAAAAAGTTTTTTTTAAGTGTCCCCTTTACAGAACCATTTTCAGTGCAAAATCAGTTTTCTCGTTGTTTTTGTGGTCTAATCAGTGTTTAGACAATTTTAACACACTTACTCCAATGTGGTATCTGCTGCGCATGCTTGTCCTTAAAGCAATCATGGCGCCAGGCAGAAAGGGCACACAGCAGCTGTCATCATTATCCTGAGCCACCTTGCAGGCCAGGATACAGGGAACAAATGTTGCACAAAGACCTGGAGTTGAGAGATAAATTGTCATATTGGAATTCATTTTGCACTGTTGGTGAACTTCAGCTTGCTTCCACAAACCCATGTAGAGACGTACAGATGCCGCAGTCCTCACAGCAGTCGCACACATTTGAACTCCATTCAGATGATCCAGAGGACACAGTGTACTGTGTGACAGTGACCTGAGGCTGTGAGTTGATCACATTTGACTGGAATGCCATGGCTGCAAGTAGTAGAAAAGGAGTATGAAGAAGAGTCGCAAATTAAGTATGTCACAATCTTATTAAACATGAACAATCCCAGTTCTCTTCATATTTAGGATTTTTAAGCTGTGTTTCCTCCTAACCAATATCCTTCTCTGTATACAGTCCTGGGTCATCAAAGCTTCTGAAGATCTTCATCCCAACCAAAAGCAATTTAATCTTACACCAACAATTGAGTTTTCGCTAACAAAGCACAACACACTAGATAGATTGGTAGAATGAGTCGATGTAATTAATTAAAAGAAAAATTCAGAGACTCCCACGTAGCATTACTAGATAACCTTGGTTTGGTAGAAAAGTTGCTTCAAATTTTACCTTCTGATGTTAGTGTACAGCTCCAGAAAGTGTGATCTGAAGTTTAAGATGGTTACCAGCTACATCCACAAACAGGAGGTTCAAGGATATGGCCACAGCTCTTATATGCAGTGTGACATCAGTTGTAGGCTGGAGCCCAGTTTCTATGGTGATATAATATGGCAAACAATGACCATTGGGGCAAGTGCAAATATCTTGTAAAGGAAAGAGCTCTAATGTTTAGATTTGGGGCGTATCACACCTTTCAAAAGGGTGCACCTAACATGAAGCAGTCTTTATCAGCAAAGCATAATTAAAGAACAGAGTCACCATATAGTGCATATTTGTGTTTCAGCAACTAATCAACGAGGTTTTACTTCAGAGCAGGTGTGGTGTGTGTACACACAGAGGGGCCCAGCTTTGTGCATCGAAAAATAACAGTAAAGAAATGTGCTGTGACCTCAAGTACAGACCTGTGCTGAAAAGGATCTCTTCTCTTATTCTGTAATTCATCTTTTTACATTGGGGTGTATGTGTATGGTATGTCCATATGTGCACATGGGCTAGAAAGCACTCAACACGTGTTCCTCATTAACTGTGGACTCGATGATGTTAAGTCTCCAGAGTGTTCATATACAGCACATAAGACAAAAATACCAACAATAATTTCTCAAAACAATATATATACTACACACACACAAAAATAAAAACACAGGTTTTCAACACAAATAATGTGGTATGTACATAATGCAACATAAAATAAATCAACTAAACTGTGCCTAATATGATGGCTATAGTTAAGTTTAGTTTAGTTTATTAGGATCCCCATTAGCTGTGCTTTACAGCCAGCTAATCAACCTGGGGTCCTTCTTAAAAATCATACAGATCAAAACTATCCATTAGACAGATAAAAGACAGATAAAATACAATAGTATTTCAATAAAAAATGACAATTCATGGGCCGCAGTATAGCTCGCTGAAATAAGGTGTTACCACATGGGCGCAGGTCGCCAGCTGTGGTCTTGAGTTTGAGTCTGGCTCAAGACCCTTTGCTGCATGTTACTCTCCTCTCTACCCCCTTTCACCCTGTCTCTCTCGGGGAAAAACTCCCCCCCAAAAAATACTTATAAAAAGACAATTCATACATAAAAAATACAAGTCATATCAGTACAAAAATAACAATTCATTCATATACATAAACAATACAAGTCATATCAGTACATGCCCAGAATCTGACAATCACAGTTTCCAAACATTGTAAATTTTATATATAAATAGCTGACACCAAGGTATCTCTTCAGTTGTCCTTTAAAAACAGACTTCTGCTCTTTTTCTTTTTTTTAATCAGTTTTAATATACAACTCATTAATATACTTAGACACATGTAAACATTCAGTTACTTGGTCCTTTAAACATTTATAAACACGGCCTTGCTGCTCAACCCTTAGTCGCACTTTGCCAGCCCATCCTGTAGAACATACTTAACACTTAACGTCAACATCCTGTCTGTGGTTCTGGGTCCACTTTAACAGCTTGATTAATTTATACAGTTTTATCATTCTGACAGTGACAGTTTCCCAGCTTTTTAATTCTTTATCATAATGATTTTGAACTGATTACATCTTCAGAAGTACGTCTTTTTATATTCTTTAAGACACCTGCTATCAAACATGGTTAAATGTTTAATATGCACGATTTTGAACATAAATATAGCATTAATATAGCTATCTGACACATAGTGCAGTATTGGTGAATGAAGACTGAAGTCACCCCCCCTCTGTGTGTTGTAATCCCAGCTTGTCTGTTCTTTGTTTCGGCAGCTGGTCCAGCCATACGTGCATTTTAGTGCATATTAGTGCATGTGAGTCACTGCCTTTTAAACTGTTAGCTAGGCCAAGCATGGTCTCACACACTGTACTGGAAAAGCAGTCTAGCATTCAGCTGGTGCCCCAAAAATTCCAAATAATTTAAAAACAAAAAGGTAAGACAAGAACTCAAGTAGACATCAAATCGCTACGGCTGGTGCAATAGGTTTTCATATGCTCTATGTGTTTGGTGTTGACAGCAGTTTTTACACAGCTTTACCCACCCAATCAGTCTGCTTGGACTCATGGTTCTTTGAGTTATATAATTTATTATTATTCATAAAATATATTCATTTAATCAACACTCGTTAATTCAAAAACTTTGTCTCAAATTC
>OMNN01100244.1:0-12479 GCA_900302755.1 Chromis chromis | reverse complement strand
GTTTGGATAGGAGACTGATTTCAGATTGAATACTGAGTTGCACTGAGTAACATGGAGGACTGAGGTAGACTGAAACTGAGGTGTTGCAATTTTCAGCACTCTACCTCCTTTTGTAAGTTAAAGAATGTTAATTATGGCACCTAAAATGTATGTCAGTTACATGGCTTGTTTAACTCTGAGTATTGTTATTTCCTTTGGCCAAATAACAAACTTGAAATAAATTTTAAAAAAGCTTTAATTTTGTAACTTACCTGGATTTTGTTGATTTGTTTTACTAAATTAAAACAACTCAGCTGAAGTTTAATTAATATTACTTGGAATGCTTTTTCTTGTTTGGTCACACAATCATTTATGGTAAATTCTCTACTATGTCTCCTTTTCATGTACAAACCTGGTTTGTGAAAACAGGGAAGGGTTCCTTCTTGACTTCTAGGCTGATAAAGAGAAGCCCAACCAGCAGATAATATCGTAAACAAAACTAAGAGTACTGTGACACCCACCGAACAGACAATAGAAAGCATTGGTTTCATTGCCATGACTCAAACATATAATTTTGCATGATTCTTGAGAGACATCTTGCGATTAATGTTTCCAGAGTACGTCTCAAGTGTGTTTAAATAAATTATTTATCTTACAGTGCTTAAGTCTGGACCAGGGTTTTGATTTAAATCTAAATTACTACACCTCTATTGTGCAGCAAATATACAGACATATGAGTTTAAAAATGTTGTTTGTATTGCACATATCTATGATAATGTTACACAATAACTTAATTTACCAGAAGACCCTCATTTCAGACAGACAGAACCGCAAGAGTTTTCAGTTCCCCACATTTTTAACACATTAGTTGTTTTTGAAAATATATCGAATACCGAAAGGGGATTTGACTCCTTCTCACCATCTAGTCTGTATCTGAGCAAGTTTGTGACTCATCGGTGTACTCAACCAGCAGAGTCTGCATGTGTTACTCTGCAGTCAAACATTTCCTAAACATACTTCATCTGAATGTCCTTTAAAATCAAAGCCCTCTCAAATGTTTGAAGTGACAATATAATAATGACTGAATACCAGTTTTTGTGGGGGTCTTTGACTCTACTGCAAAGACGCATTTCCTCATATCAGGCATCTACAGAAAGTTGTGAAAACTTTAGCACTATATAAGCACTCAGATAAGCTTCATGTCTGCCCCTAAGGAGGTGAACAAATGACTTCATATCCTGTTGTCTTCTACTTAAGTGTTCCTATCTGATATAGCACTCAGTATGTCCTGTATTAGCACCTTAGTTTGCATCCTGTCATAAGATCTCAGAGGGTAAGTAGTCTTGTCCCCTTTTTGATGTACAATGAAAACATAATAGATTTTACAGGGTTTTTTAGTTTACACTGAGGCTGCTCTACTTTTTTTCTTCAAAAATAATAAATCAAAAGCAGAAAGTATGTTGTAATCCCGTAAAATGTTTAGATTTTGATATTCTAAACTTTGTAAAACTCACTACAATGAAAACAAATATACTAAAAGTCATCAATATGTTACTATAGGCCACGTGCTGTGCTTAGTATTTGTGCTGAACAGAAAGAGCACCATAGTGGAGACTGAAATTCCTGCCAACCAAGCACTTTCACTTCCCCTAATTGTGGAGGATTGTTTTGTTAACCAGTTTCTTAATGGCTGAATCTACAATTTTTCACTTTTGATTATATGATGTATAAGCAGTTTACAAGATCATTTGGGTGTTTTACATGCTGTATGTGTGTGTACAGTTTTGAATATTTTTCCATATGGAGCACACCAGTCATGCACTGTCTGTCTGGCAGATGTTAATGGCTGCAGACGTGTTTTAAAAATATATGTTACAATTTCCCTTGTACAGTCATCAATTCCCACTACGTTTGTATCTGTCTGAAGATTCAGTTCCTGAAATGCTTACTTCTTCTTTCTGATCCTCTACCATCTGGACCAGAAACTGTGGAAAAGGATAGCTAATGTGTTTATGAGCAGTGTGCTCTCTTCTCTCTTTCAAATTCAAGTGTTCTGCCGCCTCCTTGTTTTCTACAAATATGGATCAAGTCATGACAACCACAGAAGATTACTGGGTGAGTGGATTTAAAAAATAATAATAATTTCATATACATCTTTGGCTGTCAGGAAACACAAAGGGCTAACTAAGACTTGACTGTAAGATATATTCTATTGTTATGCTTCAAAATGTCAAAATGTCAAAACTGAACATAACTAAAGCTAAAAAAAAAAATGTAGCTAAATTAAGAAAAACTATAAGATGAATGGAAACCCATAAGTGAAGAAAAGTTTTCATACCCATGTTATTCACATATTTGACAGAAGTCTGTTTCTCTCTCTTGTCGGCAGGGTTTTGTTGAAGAATATGAAGACAGTAACACAATGTCCCCTGAAACACTTGAAGTTTTAGCAACACCATGCTTTCAGGAAGACATCTATGGCTTTGCACAGAAGTACTCCCCTGTTGTGTACAGCCTGGTGTTTGTGTTTGCTGTTATAGGCAACGTGCTGGTGCTGTGTGTGATCAGACGCTACAGAAACTCTCAGAGTGGTGGAGCTTGTGCCTTCTCTCTGACAGACACCTTCCTCCTTCACCTGGCTATTTCTGACCTTCTGCTGGCCTTCACTCTGCCCCTGTTTGCAGTGCAGTGGGCTCACCACTGGATGTTCGGCTTGGCTGTTTGCAAGATCTCCGGTGCCCTTTTCTCCCTGAACCGCTACAGTGGCATCCTGTTCCTGGCCTGCATCAGCTTTGACCGGTACCTGGCCATCGTTCATGCTGTCAGCTCAGGCTGGAAGCGCAACACGTGCCATGCCCAGTTTGCGTGTGCCATTATCTGGATGGTCTGCCTGGGCCTGAGTGGAGTAGATATTGCCTTCAAAGAGGTAGAGGAGGTAAAAACTGCCGGCCACCAGGGGCCGCCCTTGTGCCGGATATGGTTCCCTAGTGATGCCACAACACAGTGGCAGGTGGGCCTGCAGTTAATCAGTGTGGTTCTGGGGTTTGGGGTCCCCCTGCTGATCATGTTCTACTGCTACATCCAGATCTTCAGGTCTCTGTGTAATGCCACTCGTCGCCAAAAGCGCAAGTCTCTTCGCCTCATTATCTCCTTAGTGTCTGTGTTTGTTATCTGCTGGGCACCATACAACTGCTTCCAGCTGGTAGACAGCCTGCAGAGGCTGGGTGCGGTGAGTGGAGGTTGCCACTTTGGTCGTGTGGTTGACATCGGGACTCTGATCACTGAAAGTTTAGGTCTGTCTCACTGCGCCCTGAACCCTCTGCTGTACGGCTTTGTGGGGGTGAAGTTCAGAAGGGAGCTGGCCAGAATGTGCAAGGGGCTGCTGGGACAGAGAGGCTTGCTTGGGATGGAGGGTTGGAGGGAGAGGAGGCTTAGAAGAACCACACAATCTTTCAGTTCTGCAGAAAGTGAAAACACCTCGTATTCTGTCATGGTGTGATATCCGTTGGAGGCATGTGAAGAAAAAGGGAGATAAAGAGAAATGTATGTGGTTTGTTCTGTAAAGATGGAGGTGGGGGTGGGGGTGATGGAGTGAGAGATGGTAGAAAGTGAACTGTAGTGAATGGAGTGAGGAGAAAATGTACAGTTTGTTTGTTAATTTTTTAAAAATATTCTCAGAAGAATAATGTTTCTTCCTGTTATGCATGTCTTATATTGATGCTTTGATATCTAGTTGTCGGTATTGTGCAGCTTAAAACACATCAGTACACATCAACAGTAAAAATCATTATGTGGAGGTGGAGCACAGAGTAAAACAGAATGCCACTGCTTACATCCTGATGGTGTAACAAAACATTTCTTGAGAATTTGTTGATTTTTGTGTCCATAGATCAAATCTTGTAAAACATCTACATTTCATCATACCCTGCACAAGCTTGTTCAGCAGTTAAGACCTAGACTGTTGCTTCAGTATTCAGACTCATATCTCACATCTGTATACTCACAAGTTTCAGCTCATAAAACGGTAAAAATGACTGTTGATTAAAAGCTGTATGTGTTGAAATTCATTTTATAGTCCTTTGTACATAAAGCTGTGCTTCAACATTGTCCTCTGTGTTGGAAAAGAGGAAATGAATATAACTCATTTGGGATTTTGTATGTAACATTAAAAACCAACCTCTTTTTGAAGTACAAAGATTTTTATAATAAATATTTTTAATAAAAAAAAGTGTTGTGTCCATTATGCATCAACCTCTCGCATATCTTCCCTGCAGGTTTACTCTTGTCAGCTTTCTTTCAGCACAGATCTCATGGTTAATGTAAATAGCAATGAACATAATGGGACGAAGCGGCCTCGGGAAGGATGGTGCATCTGGTTCTGAGTCACAGCAACACTATCAGAAGTGCAGCATCATAACACTCAGTCTAACAGCACTTCCTCTATGTTACATTTGAAAGGTAGCACATGGAGTTCCAGATTACCCTAGATTATCGTTAATGTTAAGAAATAGAATAGTCAAAGACCACAGCCAGTGGTAGAGTATTCAGATCCTTTAAGTGATACTGCAATGTAAAAATACTCTAAGAGGTAATTACACAAAAGTATTGTAAGCAAAATGTATCTGTATCATCAAAAGTACATTTTATAGCCATTCAATATGGCCCCTTATCTACGGTCATTACTGTGCATTGAGCTTTAGTTTTGATGTCTTGATATGTAGGCAGCATGTTGCAGCTGAACCAGGTGAAGAACATTTTAATCATTTATATTCGACTGTTCAATCTTGTAACAACATATTTTAATGAAGTGACCACATGTTTTTTAAATTTTAAATTATAATTTTAAATGTGCCAAGTGGCAAGTAAATCTTGCAGTGAGATTAGTGGAGATGGAATCTAAAATGCTGCATTACATAAAATCTTGCACTGAAAATCCTGTTTAAGTAAAAGAATAAAAGTAATCAGCAAAATGTACGAAGTAAGTGTTGAAGGGCATGATAGCTGCGACTAATAAGACACACCAGGCAGGTAATGCTGTAACTAGATCAATGTGAAGCTTGGTTTATACACAGTTAGGTACTGTGTCTTAGTTTGTAAAGGTGAAACATTTCCCTTTGAATTTAAAGCAGCTTAAAATGTAAAAAAGAAAAAACACTCACAAGTACTTAAAAGTTATGAACAGTGGCCGACTTGAGTAAATGTATTACATTCCCCTGAAGTACTTGATTATTTGGGCATACGTCATTTAAACACTTTGCCATGTTTAAGGATTCAAGGTTCTTTATTTGTCACACCAGGACATGTGTTCACATGAAATGGTACGAAGTTTGTACTCGGGTCCCGGTTTAAAGCCAAAGAAATGAATAAAGAAAAATAAGAAAGAAATAAAAAGAAACATAAAGAAAAATAAGATAAAATAAGGGATTTTGCAAAGCATTACAAAATCAATATACACAATTGTTTATCAGTGGTAAACACATAAATAGGCATGTGTGCAAAAACTGTGCAGTGAGGTAGTGTCCATTTGTATTGCACATGTCAAAAGTGTCTGTAGTTGCAGGTAGGTGGGTGATAGTTGGAGAGTTACAGAGCACCACCAGAGTTCAATATACCAGCTTCTGGCAAGAAGCTGTTCCTCAGTCTGGTGGTCCTGCTCTGGATGCTCTGCAGCCTCCTGCCTGAGGGCAGAGGGGCAAAGAGTGAGGTGGAGTCCTTCATGATGCAGGCGGCGGCCCTCTTCCTGTATCTACTGGTGTAAAATTTCTGTGGGTAGGCTGTGCTCCCCACAATCCTCTGTGCAGCCTTCACCACCCTCTGCAGAGCTTTCCTCTTTGCAGCAGAACAGCTGCTGTGCCACACAGTGATGCCTTCACTAATACAACGATTCTCCAAAAGAAGAATCACGGTGAGGTTCCTCGTCACCCTCAAACACTGATGTAAAAACAGATTGGCTTATTATAAGGACAGGTTTCAGATTCTCCTGTTCACTTTGGAAAACACAAACACAACACCCCCATCTAGTGGAAAGCGGTGCTTTGTGCGGCGCATTGTCTGCTTTGTGTCCAGCACTCCGCGGTACTTCGTGTCAAGCCGTTCACAGAAAGCAGCAACACGGAAGTGTAATAATATAATTTTCAAACCTAAACCCTGTTTTCCATAATAAAGACATTTGTCATGAGTACTGTTTCATTTCAGCATATGTATATGCATTACACTACGGCGAGGGGCACTGGTTATTTTTCGATCTCTTTCTCTCAGATGTTTTTTTGTATGCATTGCAGTGAGTTTCAGTTAAAAATATATATTTTGAAAGGTAATTATTCGGGAAACACTGCATTTCGTGTGACTTGTCAGATTTGAGAGCTGGTGACACCGTGCGAGTGTTGTGACATTTGATGAACCTATACAGGCCACTGGTGCAGCAGCTAAAGTGTATGTAAGTCAGTTCTGGACGCGTAAAGGGCTTTAAGACTCCGATCTGCGTGCGAAATGCGTCACTGATGTAAAACTTCCGGCTGGGGAGCGCAGTTGTTCTCATCGTCCTTTTCTCCACTTTGAGCAGTGGTTTTGTTTTTTGGGGAAATCAGGCTCAGCCCGTTTAAACATGCGACTCTCCTATAATTACAACTTTAGTGATCCCTGAAGTTTGAGCGCAAACACGGAGGAAGGAGTCGTGGCTTTTTGTTGTTCAGCTGGACTTGACGGGCGCACGACAGCTGCTGGAGCTCGTCTGTCCTCCCTCCAAAAACACCCGGTAGTTGCCGTCCAAAGCCCGTCGGTGTGAAGGTAAATGCGCAGGTTGCTGAGCTTGTCCTGTTTTAGTGTCATCAGACCGCAATGCACACAGAGGTTATTCTCCCACTCTGCAGCGGAACCCTGTATTTCAGTGCCAGTAAGTTATGATGCATTTGGAAAACCTCTTTAGATTGTCTTCGAATGACTTTTTAAAGTATATTTTTCATTTCGCTTTCTGTTTCTGTTTAGCCTCTGTTTAAAAAAAAAAAGGGTTGACAGTTTTCAAGTGTGTGTGTGTGTGCGCGGGCGGGCGCGCATGACCAAGGGCAACTGTGTTTTCCATTTGAACCCACCCACTCCACAGTTGCCTCATCCAGTGACATCGTACCATGTGAGTTTGGTGTGAGTGTTTATAAACCCTCAGCAGGGCTTTCCAAAGGGGATGTTTTAAAACATTTACATCACTGTCACCCAGCTGCACAGAGAGAGAAGAGTGTGTATGAGCTTGTATTTTTGACATCCAGCTTGAGGCACTGCAACGTTTTTGATTTCTGTCTGAGTTTGACCTTTTCTGTCTCAACAGTAGTTGAACATGGAGGTGGATCTACATGGAATATTTAGTCAGAACACCACATATGACTACGATGAGGACTACGAATATAAAGGGGAATTTGAACCGGGCAGTGAGGCAGTCTGGATCCCGGTTCTGTACTCTTTGGTGCTGATTGTAGGCCTCCTGGGGAATATGCTGCTCCTGGCACTTCTGGTTCAGAAGAGGCCATCATGGAGCCTGTCGGACACCTTTATTCTCCACCTGGCTGTTGCAGACATCCTGCTTCTGGTGATGCTGCCCTTCCAGATTGCACAGGCCGCTCAACATTGTGAATGGTGCTTTGGGATCTTCTGCAAGATCTGTGGAGCTGTTTTTAATGTAAGTAGTAAGTGTTGTGTAGAATAGGTGGAGACTGAAAGTGAAAGTCAGATCTTTTCAGTGAAGCTATGAGAATGTTGTTTTTGGATGGATTGTGTGTGGCGGTAGGCCATTATTTCTGGCTTAATCAAGACTCTTGGCAGAACAGGGTTGTTATGTGATGCTGTTACTGAGCAAATGTACTCCCCCAGAGACATCCTCCAGGAATTTCAGAATTTCTGGGAAGATGCAAGAGGAGGGGAGGAGTGAAATGTAAATCATAAAGATGATAGATAACAGTTTTCCTTTTCTTTATTTCTAGATCAACTTCTACTGTGGGATCTTTCTGCTGGTTTGCATCAGTTTAGATCACTACTTGTCTGCCATCCATGTCATCCAGATGTACTCTCACAAGAACCCCTGGTTAGTTCATATCAGCTGCCTCTTGGTCTGGCTTGTTTCCTTTCTCCTCACCATCCCTGACTGGATTTTCCTGGCGGCTGAGAGAGATCCAGTGAAAGACATAACATTGTGTGTCCACATCTACTCTCAGTCTGTTACTGACTGGCGGTTGTTGTCACGCTTGCTCCACCACATGGTTGGCTTTGTCCTACCTGCAGGCGCCCTGATCGTCTGCTGGTCGTGTATCTTACTACGCCTTCAGAGAAGCTCTAAAGACATCCAGAAACAGAGATCCATCAGTGTCATCCTGCCTCTGATTGTAGTATTCTTTTTCTTCTGGATGCCATACAACATCACACTCATTGTGGAGACCTTCAGGATGAGCTCTAAGGAACCTCACAGTGATTTATCTGGAAATCCTGAAGGCTCCTTGAAAACAACTCTTGCGGCCACCTCTGCCCTAGGCTGCATGCATGCCTGCCTCAGGCCTCTGCTATATCTTG
This sequence comes from Chromis chromis, assembly GCA_900302755.1. NCBI lineage: Eukaryota > Metazoa > Chordata > Actinopteri > Pomacentridae > Chromis > Chromis chromis. Next base: position 3,950 of record OMNN01100244.1, on the reverse strand, counting down.
GCCTGTGTAGAAACTTCAGGAGACAGTTACTGGCCATGTTGAAATGTGCTACAGTTGAATTCAAGAGTTCACTGTGGGAGCTCAATGTGGGTGAGGAAGCTCTGCCTGACCAAAGTCATGAGGAGGAAGAGCTAAAACAGATGACAAGTGTAGAGCATCAGGTGGAGTCAGTTCAGTGCAGATGACTGGACAAAAATGTCTTGCGGTGACTCAGAAGTGATCTCAATAACCCCTGAGGGGAAATTGCTGTCATCATGTCATTGGTTCAGGGGGTGGAGGACTATAATTATGTGTAATAGTTAGAAATAGATATTTATAAAAAAAAAAAAAAAGACTTTCTCACATTCCGCTTTTGATGTGAAGGCTTCAGAGCCACATCACTGTGTCATGAATTGTTGTACTCCTGTTTTGTGATCTGTTTTGCACAATTTAAGCTTGTTACCTTAAATCATGAACTGTAGATATCAGTATTTTTATTTTGTATTGTTATTGTTATTCTTCTAAATGAAAGCAAGCTGTTTACCATTGTTTTATCACCAGTAAAGATAGTTTTGTCAGTGAGCAGTTTTCAACTAATTCACAATTGTCATAAAGCTAATGCCATAGTATTTGAAACTGAGTAGAATACAAACTCTTATCCTTGCCAAAGCTGTTGTGTTCTCGCATTAAACAGGCTGACACAGTTTGGTAACGCTGATAATACTTCACTTTTCATTTTATGAACTATTTTTACTTATGAGTACTTTTTTCTTAGTAAAGATGGTGAATTCCACAATTGCACAGTGAGTGTGTACATGCCTGTGTGCGATTTGCAGTGCAGTTGTGGAATTTCCCTTTGGCAAATCCCACAGCTTTTCTTCTTTTTGACTTCATTGTTGCAACATGAACAGGTCTTGATGTCATCAGTCAGGTGACAGAGCAAGAGTGAGGAGGAGGAAGAAGAAAAAAAAGCTCTGTTGTTGCTGCGGTCTTTCCGTAGCTCTCTGTTAAACTCTCATCAAAGGACATGGCTGTCTGGTGGAGAGAAACACAGCACACTCTCTGCAGTTAACTGGCAAAATGAGTAGGTGACAAAAGAAGGGGAGTTAGAGAAGATAAACATCTTGTTGTGACAATCATAGCACATGTTGTGCCGAACAAGAAAATCTGCGGTTTTTAACACTGCATTGCTCTACAGGTTATGACCTGCCAGGGAAGCTGGATTTCTGGCATCAAGGCATAACAATAATGTTTACCCATGCAAATGTGACCTTAAATAGAGAGTACTGTCATAGTTGGGCGCTCTTTTGGAAACTTAATATACAGTATTTTTACACTTACAAACATAAACCGTTTCCTCCTCTCAGCCCAGCTAGTTTCCTTCCTCTTATAGCTATGAGATGTGTTTATTTTAGAGCCTAGGCCTCATTAAGAATGTGGCCTAATCTGAGAAATTCTGTTTGACTATAACAGCAGAATCCCATCATGTTTATCATGTTACTGGTAATGATTACTCTTGAGCGTCACATTAACTTGATGTATTATTTCCTGTTTCAGCTCAAGCTTATCTGTTAAAGACAAACAGCTGGCTATTATTCCTTAATGAGTAACAAATGTGTTATCAGCACAAACAAAAACTTTGGGAAATGGTATAGATTCCTCCAAAAACTAAGGTAGAGGACTTTTTTATAGTAAAAAAAACAACAACATCAAAAAAAACATGTATCATAATGACTGCATGATTAAAAACAATAAAAGTTCATGTTGGCTACACAGTGTTTGGGTTTGCAGCCAGGCTCTTCAATCCACTGCATTCTTTGCTGCTTCAGGCCAGAAATGTTTATAGTTTAGACACACTGGTTGTTGCTAAGATGATCCTGTCCAGAGCCACTACCACACTGCTGTACGCAAATGTTTGTCCAGTTCTCACCTTTACATATAAATCGTTGTGTAGGCTGAGCAGTGGTGGCACATTGTGTTTTTTATACATATTAGCTGATCTGCATAAACCTATCTTAAGTCACATTATTTGTCTGTGCTCATTTGTTTTGTCCCTAATCGCTTTTCAGTTTAATTCACCAGGCTGAGGATGTGGGTCTGCGTTTTGTCACTTTTTTTTTTCAATTTCCTGTCAGAAAGATGGAAACTATTTCTGAAGAAACTGCAACCTGTGGGTTTCCATTTTTGTATTTGTCTTGCACGTATTCTGCACTTGATCCTACTTATATCATTAACATATAGAAAACTGTTTGAATGTTCTCTCCATGTGCAGGGTATATATTGTAATGTCTCAGATGCTCCTTACGAAAAGAAAGACGATAGAGAGAGAGCAGAAACGGATGTTGCGCAATCTGACTTCTCCTGAAATCTAATTGCGGTCCTCTATCTCCCACTTCAGTCTACAGTCAGAAACCATGATCTCAGCTTTACAAAGTGCAAAAATCTAGTATGTGATCAAAAAGATTACAATTCAGAAAACCTATAGTAATAACTTCATGTTACAGTCCACAGTGCATTTTGAATAAGAAACACATAATACAAGCAGAAGATAAATGGCATTCACTGTATCTGGCCTGGCTGTTTGTCTACAATGGAATCAACACACAGTTAGACTTATAGGTCTTATAGATCATTAAAAATTAGGAGTTGGTTTTGCTATAAAAAGTTGAGCAAGAACAGAAACGTTTTCATTACAGTATGCAATCCCTTTCAGATATTACCTCTACGGGCCAGCCTTTTTAACTAGCCAGCAATTAATTTGACTGAGAAATTATACGTTTTGATACTCATTTTAATACTTATTTAATTCAATTCAATTTAATTGTATTTATATAGCGCATATTTACAACACATGTCATCACATAGCACTTAACATTGTAAGGAAGAACAGAAAACAGAAAACCCAACAAACCAAAGTTGCTTTTTTGAGCAAGCAGTCACTGTAAAAATCAAAAAGTTAGGAAAACTCAAAATTTCAAGGCAACTTACTAGATTTTTGAGTTTTGTGGCCAATTCAAATAATTAAGTTTTGAAGAAAACTCCCCAATAGTTGTTCCAACAAATTATCATTTGTTTTACAGTGTGGAAAGGAACCGAAAAAACCCCCCTAGGATAGGATTCTGACAGAAACAGGCTCCGGGAAGGCAGCCATCTGCCTCGACCGGTTGGGTTGGGAGTGGGGATGAGGGGGGAGGAGATCAGGAGGTGACGCCAGCGTCTGCAGATCAGGGACGTGGAGCTCCAGATCCAGAGACATCCGTGGAGGATTTAACAGTTTTATTCTTTTGCAAATTTGTAACATGCACTAAATGTGTGTTTTATGACCAAAAGCAGTGATGCATTGTTCACATCATGAGGAAAAGAGTCTAGGATTGAACCACTCTGAGGCTGGAAGAGAATCTTGGACACCACACTGCACTCCTATAAAATTAATAATAAACATCAACCTCTGAATAGAGTAGAGTAAAAAACTATAGAGTCTGTCTGGCAACTAAAAATGTATTTTAGTCCTTCATCAGTACTCTTATCTACTGGTTGACTGATGAGATTTAAAGCCACAGATCTTGACATGAACTGTTCCTAATGCATATGTTACATGTGTTGTTGTTGTTTTTTACTAATCGCCTGTCTCTTTCTTATGTTGTTGTTCTCCGTTATGTTGAGCAAAAGAAAAATTTTGACTTTGGTGGACAATTATTTATATTTGGTTTTGAATATACAGTTGTGAGTAAAAATGTGTGAAATGGACTTTAATTGATAAATTTGAATTTTGAGTCAAAGAGTGGTCAATGACTGTATTTTGTTTGTTTTTTAATGGCAGCTCTCAAGCTTAGTTCACATTCACTTCCGCTGTGCTGACTGCAGGAAGAGTTTTGAAAAAGTGAACTATTGAGAAATCTATGAGCAACTGTAGAAAATTGTGCAACACTGTAATGGCCGTATCTGCAAACACACACTTGAAATTGTAATCT
>OMNN01100243.1:0-33733 GCA_900302755.1 Chromis chromis | reverse complement strand
ATCTAACCTTTATTGATCCCATTGGGGATTCCTTGTCTGCATTTGACACATCCTATTCAAAGTTAACCTTAACTATACATACTAGGAGCAGTGGGCTGCCACGGTGCAGCGCCCGGGGAGCAGTCAGTCACTGTGGGCCTTGCTCAAGGGCCCACAGTGGTGGTGACTGGGACAAGCGGTCGCTCTCACTTTCCCACCTCAACCTCCTGCCAGTCCAGGGGCTCAATTATAAAATTAACAATATTAACAACATAAAAAAATTAACAATATATATATATATATAATATTTGTAGTTAAGATTCCATTCTGGATTAACCTAGATAACTCAATAAAATGACTTTAAGTGAACAGTGAAAGTGATTTAGAATATATCTGCACAGTTTTTGCACTCATAAAATGATTTTGCCTGAACCAATCTGTTGATAAATCGAGCTCAAACTCTTTTCCAGGGCTCTAAAAGGACAGTACAAAGCATGATAATTATGATAGTGTCTGTACTGACGACTAAAATGCACCATCTGAAGTGAGATTTATCCTCTGTTTAAGGCACACGATTGTTAAATTGCGCCTTTCAAGAGTTTGAAATCACACCTCTTTGATCAAAACACTTTCTCAGACACAAAGTTTACATCGGACGACGTGTGAAGATGTTCAGTGTTCGGTGCAGTGACAGATTTACAAACCACACAGTCACAGTGAGGCCTGCGATGTGAGTCTTGAGCCTCAGCTGTCCCTGAGTGGAAACAGAGAGCTGTGATTTTTCACTGCCGGCTGGACGGTGACAGCCCGTTACGAGCGGTAATCCTCTGATTTTGAGCTCGGATGTGTTGTGGGATGTGCTGAGAGCTTAGCTGAGGTGTTCCTGAGCTCAGCCTTCATGAGCCATTTCAGATCATATCCTGACATATGAGGCTCATTTCAGCAGATCTGTGTGATTTATTACACAAGAAACATAAATACTTGTGTTTTATGTTGTGATATGCATTAACAGAGCGGTTTGTTTTCCATTTTTGGTTAGAAATAGTGGCAGTTAGTTGTTGTTATGTGAAGCAGCCACAGGGTGATTGTTTTACTCTTGAAATAGAGATGACGGCTTGCTGGTTAAGTACTAATCCCCTGGTTTGATGTGTTTTAAGATGTTCTGGGGTTTATAGAGATTAACCTAAGATTTTGTTGAAATGACCATACATAAAAATGAATGATAATATTCTGACATATAGGTACAAAGCGCTTCTTCAGCTTATTTAAAGCATCTCTTTAACTCACCCACCCAAAGATAAAGGATCATCTTCATTGTACTTTGAGGGTTTTTATATGTTCCTTATGGGGCCTTTAAGTTTAGAAGTTTGGTATTTAGGTTTAATAACTGCTAATTGCGGACCATTGTCAAAACTGTGGGCTGCTTTGGGTTTTTAGTTCATTTCATTCTTTTGCAAGGAGCCATGGTTTTTACATTCTTTCGCACTTTATGAGAGTTGTTTGATCGAGGTACTTACAAATCAAAGGCATGTTAGCAGAAACTATAATGAAATTTCTCATTTCATATTCAAGGACTGTTGAGTAAAGAGGAAGTTCACAGTTTGCATCTCATTAAATAATAATAAAAACTACACACTTTATAGCACCTTTGTTTGCTTTTGATGCACAACTACAAGCACTGTTCCCTAAAAACAAGAGAATGAATGAACTCGGATGAGCTTTTTTTTTTAAGGATCCACGTTAATTAAAATGCCGGTCACATCTTGTTGAGGTTACTAAGAGGTCTTGTTACAGTTTGGTTGACCGCGCAGCCAATAAAGTAGATAGAATCTCTGCTGTACTGTACACCATCACCGGATGTTGAGCTACAAAGGAGGCTCAGAGGTGAAAATATCCCCCAGTCCATGTCCTTGAATGTGATTTATTACATGCAAGTTTTGGGTTAGACTCAAATATTTCCAGCTTCCTCTTTATTTCTGCTGCTCTTGCTTCATGCAAACAGCAGTACAAGTGAAGAAATTGTAGAAACAAATGTAAATCTGTATCTTACAATGGAATAATCACACAAAAAAAACAATACATTTTTGCAGAAATACTTTAAATTTGGTGTTTATTATTGTTAATTTCAGTTTTTTTTCTGCTCCCACAGTGCAAAGCTGAAGAACAACAGAGAAGTTTGCATCAACCCAGACACCAAGTGGCTGCAGCAGTACTTGAAGAACGCCATTAACAAGTAAGAAAAAGCCTCTCTGGGAATAACATGAGCATCACCGACAAAGATAGAAATGAAATACGGCGCCCTTCTCCTCTGAGTTTAGAGCTTGCAAAGAAGAAATAAACCTACTGTTAAAGAAAGGGGCCATCTCTCAGTTTCCTGCTGACATTTACTCTCTGAAATTGTTGACATGGTTGATGTAAGCAGCTGAGTTATTATCTGTGAAATAATTAGCATCGAGTAAGAATAGAGATAAATCTGCCCCTGGTGTGTCTGCTTCCTTCTCTCTCATAATCACGTCTGCCATTTTCAGCCAAGAATCTACAGATGTTCATAGTTTTAACCCTCTCAGGTCGCTCACATTATATTTGGCCTTTTTTTAACTCCTAAAAAACGTTTTCCACCCAATTATCAGCACTAATTGCACATCAGCAAACAAGGTGTCGTGGCTGGGGAGCAGCGTTGTGGGAGTAAAACTATTATATAATAATAAGAACTGCTGCTGCTCATTCAGTTTTTAATGAGCTATGCAGTTAAAATGTGTGCCTTCCTCATAAAAAATGTTCCCAACATGTCTGGTGGTCATTATCACCAGGCTGCGTGTCTGCTTCTTAAAAACTCCATAAACACTTATAGTGCACAATGTGAAAACAAACAATAAAGAAATATAAATAGGATTTATGACACACTGTTTGTTATTTCACCAAAGGACCTGCATGCACGGTGAAGTTTAAAAAAAATGTATTTTTAAACTGATGTTGTCACTGAAGCAGGCATGTGGCAAAGCAGCAAACAGGCTGTCAGACACACCAACCACTAACTTTTAATGTTCGGTTGACTGCATGCGTCTCAGGATATACTGTTTGTTAAGATTTGAGTTTGAGTAACACATCGTAACTGTCAAGCAGAACATTTACAGCATGTCAGCAGAGAAGCAGCCATATTTCAAGCTTTTCCACCGAAGCTTTGAGGGTTTAGATGCAGTCCAGGAATGTGAAAATGACCAAAACTGCATATATGTGTTGGCAGGAGAAGTGTGTTAAGTGTATTTTACAGGTGCTTAGAATTAGAGATCGGAGAAACTTTAAAAACTCTATCTGTTCATTATAAACCTCTGTGTTACATGGCTACTGTTAACAATATGAGAAACGGCCATCAAAATATTATATACTATGACAGCATATAAGCAAATTCTACCTAAAAGAATATTGTACTTAGTAGAATGTGTATGTGTTTATGTCCACATTTAAAATTAAAACAAGATTTTATCTCCTTTTAAATTCATGCAGGGAGGGTTTTCTGTGTGTTGCTGCTCTTTGCCAGCGTCACAAAGACCGTTTTCTGTTGGGGGACAGTTTTCAGTGTATTTAAAACTGTTTATGGTCACTGACATCATTACAAATGCTCTGCTAAGACCATCAATCTTTTCACTAGAGCTCCGCTGCACATTAATATCCTCGAATCTCAAATGAATATGTTCAGATGATGAAACTGGATAATAAAAGACTATATTGTCATACGAATTCCAAAATTATGGCGCAACAATAACCTTTGTCCTTTTGAAGCCCCTCACCTCCCAACGTCCACTTTAAACATCTTCAGTCATTCTGCCTTTTTTGGTGTGTCAGTCAAAACTTCCATCCTGGGAACCAGACGAATCTGAGAGCTCATTTTTCATTCGCTCTGGCAGAATGCGTCTGGACCCCTTCCCGTTCAAATAGAGTAACCCCCAGCCTCGCTCGTGCCGGGCCAATCTCAACTGTTTGTCTAAAAAGGGGGTATAAGAGGGGTGATGTTGAGGCCTTTTCATAAGCAACTAAGATGACCATCACTGATGTGGAACAATGTTGAGAATTCACTTTTGTGCCTGTATATTTTCTCTAAAAGAAGAACAAACAACTGCACTTAAAGTAGGGTTCTCCCGATATATGGGTGCCGATTACGATGCTGATTATTGGTAATCAAGAAAGGGTAATAGCCGATCTTTGAATGATTGATTGGTTATCCAATCATATGGTCTATCCAATTGCGTCCAGAGGCCCCTTAGAAATTAAAAAGGAAGTGAGAGTTCCAGAATAATTCACATTTGCACATTTGTCAGGCGACAAACTCTTTAAACCTAAAGAACTTTAAACTGAATCCACACAAAAAAACTCTAACATTATCATTACTGCTGTATCTCCAGCTGAATTAGAAGGAAGCGTGTATAAAAATTTGTAAGAAAATTTCCATTTCATGTTCAAACTGGGGGGCTGCACAGTGGCTCAGTGGTTAGCACCGGTGCCTCACAGCTAGAAGATCCCCGGTTCGCGTCCCGGTTAGGAAGCCTGGGATCTTTCTGTGTGGAGTTTGCATGTTCTCCCTGTGCAGCGTGGGTTTTCACCATCCAAAAAACATGCTGAGGTTAATTGACTATTCTAAATTGTCCATAGGTGTGAATGTGAGTGTGCTTGGTTGTTTGTCCTGTGTGTGACCCTGTGATGGACTGGCGACCTGTCCAGGGTGTTCCCTGCCGTCGCCCTAAGTTGGCTGGGTATAGGCTCCAGCCCCCCCGCGACCCTGCAGAGGATTAAGTGGTGTACAAATAATGGATGGATGGATGTTCAAACTGGGCCTCGCTAAAGATTAGAAATGTTACACTCATGAAATGTAGCTGTTTTGAGTCAGATTGATAATTATCTTTCTGAATCTCCCTGCAGGGTGAAGAAGTCCAGAAGACGCAACAACAAGAAAAACTAAAACACAGGAGAAGGCCCGTATGTCGTCGAGCCTGACGGTCCCAGGTCGAACCTCTATACCTCCCTGTCACTGCTATGGATGTATGCAAACACGCTGTATGTACTCGGCCATGTACCTGGACCTGCTTGCATAACCAGCACTTCACCGCCTCAACCGTGCCGTCCCGAGCACCACCACCGATCCCTCTGGATGTCCGAGCAGTCGCCTCCAACAATCCACGTTAGCGCCAAGTGCAATTACACCTTGGAACGATGGGACGCATGTCGATGTCAAATATGTGTTGAGTGCTGAGTGACTGATGTGAGAAAGAGAAAGAATGAGTGTGTGTTTGAATGCGGCGTACGTGAGCTAACTCTGACTGTGTGCCTGTATATAATGTTTTTCTTGCTTCACACAGCTATAAAGGAACAATTTTAGCTTTCTGTCTCATGCAAGGCTTTGTGCAAAAACCATGTCATGTCAGATTCACTTTAAATACAAGCTGCTTCTTTGGAGTAAGTACAGCTGGGACTTTGTTGCCAGGTCCTGCCCTGATACGTCATTTTGTGGTTTGGTATATTGAAGAATTCTTTCATTCAGAACCACCAAAGGAAAATTCATCTAAGTCAAACCCACAAAGCAGAGAAAGTTCCCACAGTATTGGTTAATATTACCTACAAGTTCTAATGCTTATAATTTCAAAAAATGTTCCTATGAGGTTAAAAGTGAACTTAGATGGAACATTTTAACATTCAGAGGATGCTTGGAGGATGTTGTCAGATTATGTTCCGTGATAACAGAAGAAGAACGTTCTTAAACCAATGTTCAGAAAATATTTTCAAGATATTATCAAGGCTTGAGAAGACAGAATGTGTTCTTATAAAATGCCCCTGTAATGTTATATTTTAACAAAGGTGGAATAAGTTCTGCATAAGTTTTGTTGCTGTTGAGAATGCTCCTACAATGTTACATGATAACAAAGGAAGAACGTTCTCAATGCAACATTCGGAAAATGTTTTAGGAGCATGTATCTTTAGAGAACTTTATCCTGCCTTGAAAAAGAACATTCTGGGAACTAAAAGACAACTTTCCACTGAAAACATTATCAGAACTTTGCAGAACTTTTATGTTTTTAATGACAAAAAAAAAACCTTCTAGCTGGGAAATGATCACATCCATGTGACTTCTACTCATTTTATTCTATGATATTATAAAAATTATACTATATATATTATTAAAACAATTACTTTGGATGTGGGTTTTCCAGACATAAATGTGAAAAAGCTTCTTCTGATTTGAGGCGAAGTGAACCTTCCACAAGCAGTGACTGAACAGGGCAGACCATGATATCACCAGTCTGGTATCGTCTTTGAGCTTGCTGCAGGAACAAAAACTACTAAGAAACAAGCACTGATCTGATGGTGCTATATATTCAGTGTAAGGGGCAAGAGCCATTGACATAATTGTATGTTACTGTTTATTTTATGCAACATTTAAGATGAGATGTTGTGACCTCTATTTCTTAAATGAAACTTTTTTACCACTCAAGCAATGTTGAAAGGGCTGTTGTAGGAAGTCTTACATGAAATGAAATGGAATGCGGGTTGTTAGTAGATGTTAAGGCCATAGACTGTAAAAAACAACAACAACAAAAACACGTAACAATGCAGCTTTTTTATTGATTGAACATAAACAGAGACCAAATATTTATTCAGTAAAACATGCAACATTAAATAGTGTATAAACCTCAGTAGTACATCAGTTGACACCTCGTCAAAAGAGTTCATCACAACAGAGAAATTGAACTGCCGTGTTTTCATACCAACACCTGTCCTTGGTAGGAATGAAAAGCTACTAAATTGTGAAAAGAAAAATAGCTGAAAGATTTTTTTTTTTTAAAAGGGAAAGTTCAAGGTGGCAAAAAGAAAGTTTTTGATTATCCATTTATATATATATTTGAGCCACTTTATTATCAGATGTGTCTTAAATGTAATTGTTTTATTTTTATATTATGTATAATCTTACTAAATGCTTTTGAATGCAATGTACAGTAGGCAGTGGCTACTGAATGAAGGCTGTTCCGTAATGTGCTAGAAAAAGTATTAAACTTCATTTTTTTAAAGGATTCATGCAGTATTTCTCATATATGTAATTATTTGTTTGCAAGTATTTTATAAACAGTATGCAACACATCCTGTATGATTTTTTTCTACAACATTGGATAAAATCCTGAGCAAATGATGCATTGTTTTCCTAGTTTGATGTTCTCTACTTATCAGCCGGTCTCAGATGTAGTTACATGAGTTGGGAAACTATTCCGATCAGCCCACCAGTTCTCCCTGATTCAATTTTTCATAGTTTTACTCAGGTTGATGTATGGTGTGTCAACAGAGCAACTGAGCCAAAACAGAGCAAAACCTTTGAGTCAAGATCCCAGCGACCAGCATGTGCTTTCAATCTGGACACTCCCAGCACCCCCACAGGCTTTCCTCTGCAGTTTCACTCAACTGCTGCCATGCCGCAAAAAATTAGGCTTATTTTCCCCCCTGAAATTATTATGGGAGTCCAAGTGGTTGTGGACATTGTTATGGTCTTTGTTTTGTTTCATTTCACATGGTCTATTTGCTGACTGACTGGTTACTGGTGATTATCTTATCAGTTTGCAGCCAGTGGTGCATAATCTGATTAATTTCTCCATTTATGTATTAGAAATGGCAAATATTTTTAACATAATTTAGCTAATCTGTGTAAGAACATTGGTGAATAAGCTAAAAGTGTTTCATTTTACAAACAGACTGATATGCAAAGATAAAATGTCAGATTTTATTCATTGTTCATTGCAAAAGCGCCATCCTTTCTGTAATTAGTTTATTAACTATAGAGTTACATCTAGTAAAATCCAATCTTTATCATGCATAACTTGATAATCATCGCAATAACAGATAAAAGAGATTACATTACCTGTAGTAAAACTATATTAACCTAATGAGAAATATGTTTACCAAACTCTTAACAGCATGAGTTAATAAGATTCATGTCATGTAATAAGTGATTAGTTCTATGAAATAGAATTTCAGTGCTGTTAAATAGCTCTTGAAGTGTCAGAGCCACTCTTATTCAACTCTGTTTAGTGTTTTTTTTGTGTGTGTGTGTGTGTGTGTGTGTGTATTATTTAGACCAAATACACGTTCAGGTTCACATTTACTTGCTGTTAGTGTGTTGATGACTGAAACAAAGTGTGTTTTACTTTGGACCCCAAGACAATGTGAAATGACTTCATTATTTCTTTTGAGGCAGCTTCTGACACATATTCTTCATATACGAAAGATGTATTACTCTCTGTATTTTCACTGTTTGTAAACCAAGAGGCAGTATTTTAGCTATGATATTCGTGCCCATTTTTCAATAAAGTCATATGAAATAAAGATAAGCTCTAAGGCTGTATTTAATCAGTGAGAAACATTGTTTGTTGGTTTTTTTCTTGTCATTTAAAGCTGCATTGTGTGATTTCTGACCAGTAGGGGGCAGAAAAAAAAAAGCCCAAACAAATATACAGAAACACCTGAATAAACCATTGACTTGTGAAAGTGTCACAGCAGATCTGTCAGCATACAAATGCCAATTTAAACATCCAGCAGACCTGGAGGCATATGAGCATCGAGGCAGTATTCACACTTTTTTCTCTTTTTGTTTGTTCTTCCAATTCCTGAGAAAAGCATCCAGTTCCTGAACTTGTGTTTGACTTTCTTAAGTTAGTTTTGGCCTCTTGTACACGGTTTGTCTGTAAGATTGGAGTTTTGCAGAGAACAGTTATATTAAAACACTGGAGTTAGAAATAAAATGTTTAAGAGAGCGAGAGACTTTAAAATCTAATAATGAGCTAAAAACTACAGGGCAGTTTAAGAAATCACATGCAAATAGACAAAAAAATATAAGAAAATCTAAAACCATTGAAACAAATTTGTCAACATTTGCAAGAAATAAGGAAAAAAATGCTGCAAAATGAGAAAACACAATCAAATACAAAAATGTGCTGTAAAAACAGAAAACATGAGCACATACAAAACAATTGTTGTGGTTCGTGGTTCATGAAGTTACATTGATTATCCACCCGCACTGCTGGAAAATGACCTAAAACCTACTTTTTGGTTATTAAAACTTTCTGCATTTCTGCATGTGATTGTGTTCTCTTATTTTGCAGCATTATTTCCATAGTAAATATTAGTGTGTACCCTGCCTTCGCCTGAGTCGGCTGAGATAGGCTCCAGCCCCCCCGCGACTCTACAGAGGATTAAGCGGTGTATAGATAATGGATGGATGGATTTCTTGATTTGCTGGTGTTTTTTATATGTGTTTTCTTGAGTTTCAGTACACTGAGCTCCGAGGGCCACCATGACAAAAGTGTTGATGCTTTGTGGGTTCAACACTTTGGGCTATCTATTTCACATGTATGCCTTAAACATCACTTAATGCAGGTCTGAAGTGGAAATTGCCCAACAGAAACGTCTCGGGAGGATGACAAATTTCTCAGTTTTTCAAGAACTGTCACGAGGAGTTACTTACTCTCTTTGACAGTAATACAATTTGGCGGCACCACACCTCAGACAGGTGGAGTAAGATCATGCAACAGCTCTTTCCACAGAGAAAAATAAATCACTGGAGACCAGACATCCTGCTGCTTGTTCACCAAAATAACCCGTTTGTACAGAAAAGCAAAACCAGAACATCACGCAAACTGTCTTGCATTGCCTGTCACAACCACTTTGAGGCTCAATGAATAATTCAACAGGACTATCAACTGACATTTTCTGCTTTAGAACTGAGACCTGTTTAGTAGATCTTCTTTTTTCCACTGAAGTAAAGAGGAAACACGCATGTAATGTCCATTAACATCATCCCTGTGTGATATTTTAACACCTGAGGTTTCAGAAGTATACTTTTGCATTGGTTCATTACTTGTCAGCAGCACCAGGGAGCCCGAGTAGCTTTAAATAGCTGTCAGCTCTAATAAAGTGGAACCATGTAGAGCGGATTAATTTCATGGTACAGCTCTCTCCTCTGACCTCTGTTCAGATACATACGAGGAACATGAGACATGATTTGGACGTGGACCAGGCGGTTTAGAGGGTCAGAGTTGCATGTTTGGGCCTTTCGGGCACATTCAGAAACCATTATGGGATTTCCATACTGTGCTTACTCAGCTGAGATCTAGGTACGATGGAGGTGGCTGATATATGTACTGAATGTTTATTAAGATGTATTTTTACTGCCACGTCTCTCTGATCCGGTTCAGCTGAGGAATTTGGAGGGGTTTTTCAACAAGAAGAAAAAAAAAGCAAAACCAAACACAAGGAGGCCTCTTGTCAGAATGTGAAATATTTTTCATAAAGCTAGATAAAACATTGCGAGCCTGTCGTGGCTAATAAAACGCGTCCAGTGGGCTAATTAGCATCTGAATTGGACACGCATTGTCCAACCGAGAACAATAAAAGCGCAGATTGATGAAGAGACATATCAACTGATGAGGCAGTGGAGTTAATGTTGACACAAATGGTGCGGGGAGAAGTGGACCTCACACACAGTTCAAGGAGACAGCGAAGGATATTTGATGGAGTGTACAAAACACGACGGGTTTTATTATATCACACAGTATAACAGGTCATACTGTGTTTATTTTCAGTCAGTATAACATCATGTTAACATAAAAACTAGAAAAAGGTCCATAGGTGACACGGGAAGTCCTTGATATGTTATTTCCCCACTCACTGATTTATCAAAGTCAAACTTGAGAGTTATGGAGATTATATACATATACTGTATATGTAAATGCATTTAATAAAGAGTTTTAATCTCACTTGGGGGATTTTAAACAAAAACTTACAGGAATAAAATTAATAAAGTAAATGTATTTACAGTTATGATTCTGTCTGCATTAGAACAAATGTCTATTTGTTACACATTAGTTTACTTTCTTGGGCTGGATGTGTTTTCAGATTTGACTGGGAGATTTTTTGGAGATAAAGTGAAGTTTTGTGTAACTAGCTTAAACACCTGAACACGTTTTATCAAAAGCAGACTGCTTTCGTCACGAGACATCAGAAATCAGTCAGAAAAATACAATAAATACAGTAATCTGGGGATTCATCTGCTTCATAGACCCTAGAACTTCAGTGTCTCCATTGGGTTTTGTCGATACTAGAATGCAGGATTGTTTGATATGTGTAATTTTATTTTAGTTCCATGTTCTTATGTTCTGTTTAAGGCTTTCAGTCCTGGTGCATTATTGCTGGTTGTATTTATTTTATGATTTCGGGAGAGATCAGCAGATCAATCAGTGATAATAAAAACAGGTTGGCATCATCAGGTCCACTTTCCATTGAGGCACTGAACATTGTTAATACTGGGGAAGGTTAGATAAAATAGTGCTACCATAAGTGAGATTCTGTCAATTATTGTAGACTCATGGGGTTGTATTTGTGCACCCAGATGAATTGTGATGTCAGGAAAAGCTAAGAAACTAATGCTTTCTTTATTATTTTTGCTTGATTTGATGCATTCGAACTTTTACGGTCCCCCTAAACATACCTGAGCAGGTGGTAGGTTCCAGCCAGGTGAAGCTTATAAGGTAAACTGTCATTCACTGGTCAGTAGTAGAGGAGAGGAGGTTGCAACTTGCTGTGAAACTGCTTAAAAAATGTTCTTAGTGATTGCCACAGATTCTGCCTCTCCAACATCCCCTTTAAAGTTTTCCAGAACAAATAATTTGTCCTTAATATTTGGTGGCAGCGTTACAACAGACAGACAGAAAAAACGCAACATGAAATGAAACAATGGCATTGAATATAAAACCAAAACTTTATCAGTGCAAACTAAAAACCAAACAGTAGATATCCCTATCTGCACACATAAATACATATAAAGATAAATAGGTCAAGTTTGATTGCACATGACTTCATAAACAAGCTCTGACTTGACCTCTTAAAGGCTTGTTTTTGTCAGATTAGAAAAGAATTCAAGTTCCTTCCTTCAATTTTCTGTCTTAGATCTAAATTATAAGAACATGAACAACAGGGTGTGGTGATGTTAAACTACTTAAACTCTCTGCTGATACAGTGGTCTACATTATACTGTTGCACTTGCAGTGAATATAATGTTCAAATTCACCTTAAATGTGAAGGGCTGTGAATCTCCTCAAAAGTAACCCCATGCAAACAGCACAGCTTCACTCAGCGTGCAGCAGCCTTCAACTCGAATCACCTGAGACGGAAAACATAACCAGGTTGGACTACAAATTGCTCAGCTGATTTGGTCTTGGAGGTTGTGGGTAATCCGGTGTGATTTGAGGCTCTTGACTGTACATCTTTGAACAACTTAATACCCATCCGGCTGAATTGAACTTAATAGGAAACATGTTGGTTACAAATCCATGCAGGACTGTGTGTGTGCTGCTGCTGTAGTAAAAGAAAGTCAGGGGAAATGAGATGCCATGGGCCTGGTGCTGAAAGATCAAGTGAACATGATGACCAGCTGGCATTTATGTTTAAAAGGAAACTAAAAACCCATACAGACATACATAGATTATTGAATGCAAGCGCAAGTAAATAAAGTTATGACCATCAAACTATGTAAATGCAAATTAATATTATATTTTGGTGCAGTTAAAATGCATGTTCAAATATGTATTAAGTAAATTATTAAACATTTTTATAAGTAAAGTATTTACTTTTGTGTCTGAAGTTAAGCCCTTTTCAGACATGCACTTCTTTCCATTGATCTAATAGCAACTGAACGTGTTAGATGATGCTTGATGTCTGAATAAGCACCCTGGTCTGTAAAAGTTGCAACATCACTCTTACCAGGTCGGACTTAGTGACCTTTATGGATCAATATGGCAGAAGTCTGAACTGCATGACGTCACATTAACAGAGCGACATACTTTGAATTGTATGAAGTGAATTAGTGAGTCTTTCTCTACATTTCAGCAGCAATATTGGTCCAAAAACATTGAAGACCACAAAAGATAGTTTACTGCCAATGTCTGAAAAAAACGTACAAACTGAAATTTCCATTAAAACAAAACTTTACTGCAATGAAAACAGCGACTAATAGTTCAGATTAATGGGACTAACTAATAATAAATGTAATCAGGTTTTTCTTTCTTTTTGCAAAATGTTAACAGGAGCTGAAGTTTAGTTGGTTGCTTCCAGCTGTTTGTAGGAGTCTTTCCTCTGAGTAAATCATCAGTCATCAGACAGCAACGGGATCCACATGAGCATCTCCAAGAGTAAATCTAGAGAGTTGCGCTCATTTACACTTGTGGAACAATGAACAACAGCACTGGTAACTTCATCTATTATTTATAATTACAAATGATCCCTGGAGACAGGAGCAGTCAGGAACATCAGGTCACACAGTGCACTTTTCTCTACTTCAGACACATGAGCTGTCAAACACACAGTCACAATTGACAAACTGCAGTTAAATCATTTGTTACCTAGTGGTTGGCACCAGGTTGAGTCCTGCACTTCATCACTTAATTTTTATTTTCTATTTATTTATTTTTTTTAAACTGTTGGTAATGTAGTAAGATTATCGTCACACATGGACCGAATTTCAGTGTTACGGAAACCATCAATATACTGGAATATTAGTTATTTGGACAGTTTGATGAGTTGCTATTAGATTTAGTTTTTTAAATTAGCGGATGTACTCTCCAAATTCATGTGAATTACAAATATTGTGTCCGTATTTATGGCTTTTTACATCACTTTTGTGAGTCTGTCTGAATGAAGCCATGTGGGATCCTGAAAAGTAACCTATGTCTGAATGACAGAATGCCATCACTTTAATGGACTGATGGAGCCAGCAATGTTGCATATCTCATGTCAGGAAAAGGGCTTTAGATGAAAAGACTACTCTCATGCCGACACTAAATCCAAACCTGGAGCCAGGAGACAGTTAGCTTAGCTTAGCCTAAAGGCAGGAAACAGGGAAATAGCGAGCCTGTGATTTCATTGGGGATATGTGCTGCACTGTGTCTTAGGTGGGTGACTTCCTGAAGTCTTGTCATCGCCTTCAAGTTACCAGGCAACCAGAAGACTCCAGTGAAGTTGCTGCTAGGCCTTTGGACTGAATCCGGCTAGCTTTTTCCAGTCTCTATGCTAAGCTAATTATTGTCAAGCCTGTGAAAAGGTTCACATTGGCCCCTGAGTGAAAAACAAGAATAACGAATATGCACCATATCATGTGAAGCCACAGGAAACAGCAGAGTCCAATAGTCCCCTCAGTAACCCATGCTTGAGTCCCTCATCTAACTGCCTGTGTGGTGACCCCTCCACATACAAGCAAGGCCTAGTTACCCCCTACAGACAATCAACTCCAGGCCTAAACACGCAAAAACCAACAAACACCGGCTCAAAAAGACGGACGATGTTTGAGCTAATGGCAGCCCCATTGTAGAGAGAAAGAAATAAGTATGAAAGAGTTCACGGTTCCTGCTGTCACAGAAACCACATATCCCTCAAGACACTTCTTCACTATCAAATCGACAGGCATTAGCGTAAACAGCTCCAGGGGCTTTCGGAATGTCCTTGAATCCATCACGGCTGAGTGTTCGGTGTTTCTTTAACCTTACTGCAGAGGAAAAGGTCACAGGCATCACTAATGGAAACAGGTTGATCACTGTTTCCATACAGGGACATCCCATATGTCTGAGAGAAAGCAGAGCAGAGGAGGAAAGAGATGAATATCATTATTTGTCAGCAATGAGTCGCAATTGTTCCATAGCAGAGAAAAGGGCCTAATACGTCTTTGTTTATTAGCATTTTCGGTAAAAAGGTCTGAGACAGAAAAAAAGGGATGTCATCATTCACGGCTCATTTTAGAAAGACATCACATACAAAAGGCTCGCAATGATCCCCATTTAATGAGTCGTTCCACTGTGATGCAGGACCAGGCGGACTGTGTCTTTGTTGCCTGGTTATCAGATTCCTCTGCTGGCATTCAGCAGACAAGCATCATTAACTTAGTGGCGAGTTGACTTCCCAGCTATTTCCTTTTGTAAGGCAGCCATGCCCTGCAGGCAATCGCTGCTGAACCACTGATTCCACTGTAAAAGGAGGCAAAAAAAAAAATCACAATTTATCTGCTATTTAAGCTGTTAATTAAGATGTTTACAGTTTGGTGAAAAGAAAATACAGCATGCATGGCCTTAAATAGACTTGGCGAGGAACATAAGAGTCACTCATATTCACACCACGTAAAACTCTCTCTCTGACCCATTTTGGAGCCCAATGCTTGTTCAACCCCTACAAATGAACAAGCAAATTCACAGTTTCATCCCAAATCAACCAGTAACAAAGCTGCACTTGTAGCAAATGACAGTGACAAGCACTACATGTGATTCCTTTATATCATTACAATTTCAAGGGGAATTTTCTACTTCATACTGCAGAGCATTTGTTTATAGGTATACACATTAGTTATTTTTGAAATGAAAGCTTTTGTATATAAAACATATGATGAAGTTAAACACATGATGCACCATTGTAGATTAATCTACCCAACAGTATGTAAAATTTGTTCCACATCAACCAACTACTAAAAAGTGATTCCTTCAGAAAAGTCATAGGTGTCTTGGTGGCCTCCCTCACTAGTCTCTTTATTGCACGGTCACTCAGTTTTATATGACGACTGTAGGACTAGCTAGATTTACACATGTGCCATATTCCTTCCATTTCTTAATTATGGATTTAACTTTACTCCGAGGAATATTCTGTGACTTCTTGTATCTATCCGCTGACTTATGCCTTTTCATAGATTTGCTTGGAGTGTTATTTTGTCTTCATGGTGTAGTTATAGCCAGGAGTACTGATTCACTGGTGACTGGAGCTTCCACATACAGGTGTCTTTATTCTACTTTACTTTATAATTACTTTCCATTGTATAATTTTAATTAATGGACATTATTTTGTAGAAATCTCACTTTCACAAGAGTCATTTTTTCGAAATTTTTGTCAAAAATGCCTAATTAGAATGAGCATGAGACAACACTGAAAAACAATAAAAGGGGAAACTTCCAGATGGGGGTGAATATCTTTTATAGGCACTGCACTTAGGAAAATAAATAATAGACCATCGTAATCAAAATCTGCTTTATAACTTCCTTTAAAATCTTGTTTGCCGGTGCCCAGATAGCCTAATGGTTATGTCGCGTGACCCAAGTGCTAAGGCATAGCGGCTGTCCCGGGTTTGACTCTGACCTCGAGCATTTACCACATGTCCTTCCCCACTCTCTCCCGTTTCCGTCTCTATCCACTGTCCTATCCAATAAAAGGCCAAAAATAAATCTTTAGAAAATCTTGTTTGCGTTAGTGACATCTCTTATGAATAAAAGTTTTATTTAATATGTTTTAAGAGATTTCTTTGATCAGTTTGTTCATTATTTCAATTAGAACCCAATTAACATAATCAGGAAAATTATCTTAAGCTGTATTTAAACTACTTTTCATCTGATTTGGAATTAAAAGGATTCACTTTTTAAAACAGACATTTTTTACAGTGTAACTCCACCAGAGCATTTCAGAGCCGAGCTTGTGAGAGCAACTTTCTTCTGAAGTCTGATGAACCGCAGAAAGCAGAGTTCAAGCCGAACCGCCAGCATTTCTTCAAAGCACGTCATAATTCGCTCACCGGGTCTGAAACAACAGACACTGCGTTCCCTCAGCTTCCTCACTGTTTACCATTATTCTCAGTGTATTGTTGAATTTACCATCTGCTGTGTCGTCTGTTGAGTTTTTCCAACACATTTGTAACACTCTCTGGTGACAGAGGAGCTGGTGTGAATTTTCTCTTTGGTGCTTTACAAAGCTCTCCATCACCGAGATGCTGTAGAAGAGCATAACAATGTCCATCCTACCAAAGCACTGAATCTTTTTTCTTTTTCTTTGCATCTTGATGACAGATTTTTTTTTTTTCTTTAAGTGTTAATTTGAAAAGAAATGCCTTATATTTTTGACTAAACAAAGACTAAATACAACACTAACTTTAATTCAGCTCCTTAAAGTCCTTTGGTAATTGTTATTTTCAAACATTTTGCAAAGGTAAAAGGTAGTTTGGTCTTGAGTTGGATCTAGTTTTAGAAGAGTCATATGTTACCAAATGTGTCAGTTCCTGTAATAAAAGCAGTCTGAGCCTGAATCCTCCTGCACACTTTCTAAGGTTTTGGCCCAAAGCACAACACAAACAAGCACCCAACATTTCCTTTCCAGTGTGGTTGCTGGAGTAAGACATCAGATTATATTGGACTGGACTTTCCTGGCTGACCCTTGAGAGGTTAAGTTTTTCTCATACCCAGCAAGGAGCCTAGATTGTGAACTTGCTCAACTTGGGAAAAGGGCAGAGTGAAATCCTCATATGTGTTTCATAAATTTCTGTCTCATATGGCCTCATTTTGGAGGTGTGATGTTAAATACGGTGCATGGACTCCTGGGCAGGACGTAGACACCAAAGGAAGTGACCAGATGTAAATACACATAAATAAACTCCCACTGGAGATCAATTGCAGGCAACAAAAATATACCAGTTATTTAATCATGTCAAATCAGAGTTCATCATATGCGATCCAGCATTAAACACAGTATTAAGTATTCAAGATTGTCATTTTTAGATGTTGCAGAAACTGTACAGAGATTCCCAGGGTTCAGACAAGAAGCGAGGTCACACTGTGTGTTTGCCAAGACTTCAGAAATATCTTGACAATTTATTCCTATGTGAACTTGAACCATAAGTATGCAGATGTTAATGCACAACGATTGAGTGAATTCATTTGGCGTTACTGCTCTGTTGCGAGTTGATCCAAACAAGGGCAGCAGGAGCATCAAGTTTAAAGACGCAGGCTTGTTAACCGTAAGGTCACAGGTTAAAATCCCCAGACTGGTTTAGAAATGTGGGTGGAAAACTTGAACTGACGCTTAACTGTTCCTTCATCAATTATATTCTTAACCCCCATCTATTACAACACAACTGGTCAGTTGCCAGTATGTGTGTCGTATAGGACACAAGAGGGAAAAGGCGTGCATGTGGTGGAACGGTTACAGTGAAGGCATCACAAGAAAATGTTCTAAAGTTTAATAGATCATTATGGTGCTGACTGTTCATGGGATGGCTGTGTTGCACTGAGCAAAGTTACCATTAGGTGCAGTGATATTAAAAAAATATTGAATTTCTATGGTTGTAGCATTATAAACGTCTTTCAAGCATTCACCTTTTTTTTTTCCATAAATCTGACAGCAATATTACATGTTGGTCTCTCAGTCCTGATCACTTTTCTGTTAAATCCACAAAAGCAATGTTATTAGGTCAGACCCCATAACATTTTCTTGTCACTTTCAACATGGCACAACCCTGATTGAATGCAGCCATGTTGATGGACAGGAATGCACAACATATTGATGTGTGACCATTTTACGTATAGTGTACCTGCCAATCATGACAGCTGAGGAAGTGATGTTTGAAAAGCTGCAACTTAATTCAACTTAACCTATTCAGAAGTGGCAAGTCTGAGTGTGAATATATATTTTGGACAATTTTTTTAGGATAACAACACAAACAATATGGGCGGCGATTTGAGATAACAAGGTAGGATCATAACGATCTTCCTGACAAATATCATGCATGAGGAACATAAGATAAAAGCCACTGAATGATACACAGCTTTCTTTGTGTCATTTAGACACAAACAACTGGTGAAGCAGTGACAGGATCATGGTGGCCCAAGGCTCATTGATGTTCATAGGGATTAAAGGCTGACCCATGTGGTCTAATCCCACAGAAGAGCTACTGTAGCACAAATTGCGGAAACTGTAATGCTGCATATGATAGAAAGCTGTCACAGTGGATCGCAGGTTGCTGTGTGTGGGGCTAAGTAGCTGTAGACGATCAGATAACATCTACAATAAGTGTCAGAATTGGACCATGGGGCAATAAAAGAAGGTGGCGTGTTCTGATTGATCACATTTTATTTTCATGTGGATAGCTGGGCGATTGTGTGGGAGGAAATGGCAGCAGGATGCAATACTCAGGCAATGTTCTGCTGAGAAACCTTGGCAGATGTTACTTGACACATATCACCTACCTACACATTGTTGCAGACCAGGTAAACCCCTTTATTGCAACAGTAGTTGAGGCAGTGGCCTCATTTAGCAGAACAACTTTCCCTGTTACACTGCCAATATTTCTCAGGAATGATTTGAGGAACATGGCCAAGAGTTCAAGGTGTAGACAATGCAATACAGAATCTATGAGATGTGCTAAAAAAACTAGTGTATTGCATCAAGACCTCACCTCATAACTTACAGAACTGAAACGGTCAGCTGTTAACATTTTGGAGCTTGATATCACAGGACACTTTCAGAGGTCTTGTGGAGTCAGAGATGGGTCAGAGCTGTTTTGGCAGCACGAGGTGGACTTACACAAGGTTAGACAGGCAGTTTTAATGTTGTGGCAGATTGCATATCTCTGTTCTGCTGTGTGGGAAAACTCAAGAGACTGCAACTTGTGTGGCCCAGTTTACTGTCAGTCTTGTTGGAACTCCTATCGGCCAGTAGGTTTCTTCCATCCATGCAGATATTAAATAATGCACACCAGCAATAGCAAACTACGTAACCTGGAGTGTCAATTGAGCATCACTGTATGCTTGTTACCAGGAGCCAATATATCCAACATAGACGCCAATTTTAGGGAGCTGAAACACAGAGAATTAAAGGAACCCAGGTGGACAACACAGTAACTAGATTTATCATCGCTGTCCTCAACACCGGCATTAATAATGAGAAGATGAAAAAAATTACACTTCTCAGACATTCCATCCATCCATCCATTATCTATACACTGCTTAATCTTCTGTAGGGTTGGGGAGGCTGGAGCCTATCCCAGCTGACTCAGGGTGAAGGCAGGGGACACCCTGGACAGGTTGCCAGTCTATCGCAGGGCCACACATAGAGACATACAACCAAGCACACTCACCTCCACACCTATGGACAATTTAGAATCACCAATTAACCTCACCATGTTTTTGGACTGTGGGAGGAAGCCGGAGAACCTGGTGAAAACCCACGCTGCACAGGAAGAACACACAAACTCCACACAGAAAGATCCCAAGGCCAGGCCAGGACGCGAAACAGGGACCTTCTAGCTGTGACGGTGCTGTCAACTGAGCCACCGTGCAGCCCCTTCTCAGACAGTGAACTGATCAATGGGAACAAACCAAATGAATCAATAACATGATACTCTGATATCAACCAGTGCTACTATCTCAACTTCATTCCAATCCATGATGCTGATACACAATTGGACAGTGCATTATCCAGCTACATGCTTCAGCCATAGAGGGTTAAAACTATAAATAGTCACTGGAAACATTGCTGACTTTTGCTTTTTGCAGCAACAATACAGAGGCACCTCCTTACAAGGCATTCTAAGAAATGTTAGCTATAAATAAGAATAGAGCTTTTCCCCCTCAGCCATCAGTCATGAGAAAAATTTCTCATGACTGATGGCTTGACAGGTTTATATTATAGACATTAAGCTGACAACAAGTGAAATACATCGACCACTGGCCCTGTTGGTCAAACTTGATTCATAACATGGCAGTCTGTCTTCTCATGAGAAACACTGGTTTCACACTTCAAAATGTACAAATATATGCAGACGCACACATACAGTAAATGTATGTGAGCATTTAAACACATAGTACTTATGGGGATCATTTTATTACTAAGGTGCTCATGGGTGGGGGTATAATAAAACGCTGTGACTCCCTCATGCGGTGAGACAGGTCACATAATTTGACAGCAAGAGAGGGATGTCGCATAGGTCAGAGGCTGTGGAACTACCTTGGGTGGCATAGTTTTGCTTTTCCCTGCCAAAGCCTCCCTCGGGAAGCCATGGGGAGACTTAGAATAGATGTGAACGTGGATAAACGCATGCTGATTTCTCAGTACCCCACTGCGACTTCAATTCTACACACTATTCCCCTGCTAAACATCAGGGCGCACTGGGAAACAACTGGTGAGAGATTCTGATGATGAATGTGTAGATATATAGCAAGGGACAGATGGTGGCCAAACTAGGTTTTTGTAGGTACACGTAGTCATGGGAGACTTTTAGCGTGTCTTCATGTCAGTGTGAATCCAGTTAAAAACTCTACATCTAAATTACTTTTATATCCTTTTCCACTTTTTTTTACTCCTCTTTTGATTTATTGGCAGCTGTAGAAGAACAAAACAGTGCTGGAAAAGTGGATGTATGTTTAATGTCATCACTTGTTCAAAAAGAATACAGTTTTCTGATCCTAAACTGCTATTGTTTGATTAGGTTAAGGGAAACATCATAGTGAATCCATCCATCCATTATCTATACACCACTTAATCCTCTGTAGGGTCGCAGGGGAGCTGGAGCCTATCCCAGCCGACTCGGGAGAAGACACCCTGGACAGGTCGCCAGTCTATCGCAGGGCTACACATAGAGACAGACACCCAAGCATCATAGTGTATTGATTTTTCTTTTTTAAACAATACTGTTTGTCAGTAGGAAACAGGAAACAAACAACATTCTCTTGACCTTTTGTTGACCTGTCGATCCACCCCAACCTCCTCCATGTGTGGATTCTGTAACTCTATAGCAGCAGCATCCAAATTTTTAATTTGCTCCTCACAGACAAAGCTCAAAAAGAGGACTTTATCACTTCAAACTGAGCAAAAGTTGTTTTGGGTCATTTGTTGAAATCAGTGATGTCATTTTTCATGGGAGGACAGTTTTAGTTTGTACTGACTTTAATTACGACTGTCTGACAATGACTAGTGTTTTTTTTTTTTTGTTAGTTTACAGCTGTATAATGTCATATTTTCTCATTTTTATTTTCTATGAAGTCATTCAGGTCTTATGTTCAGCGCTCTTTGAAGCAAACTTTATTAATCTCTAGATGATTTAAATGTCAGGGTTTTGTGAGACAGCCATCCAAGATCACAGTATGTAGTGTGGTGGATCCAGATTAGGGCTAGGTAATTTCATAGGCATTTAAAAGTAATTTAAGGAAGGTTATAGAGCTGTTTCACAGAGATTCCAATTCAAAATATGTCCAAATAAAAAATAAAATTTACTAAACCTGTAAATTAAGCTTCCATGATAAAGGCACTCTTTAGCAGATCCACTAGAAAAGAGCATCCTAGTGTTGATGTAGATAAGTCATTATGTTTAGAAATCTTCATGTAATTATGGCACCTTTTATATTATTGTAATCATACGCAGTTTTGAAACTCCAGTAAAAATCTAGTATGTATACTTTTCAGACCATTTAATAAATTACAATTATGAATGAGCACACAACTCTGATTCTGAGAAAGTAATGACTAATTAGTGTACTCAGCTGTTCATATTGCATATGAACCAGATTTCTTGTAACCACCGCAACCTGATTAACAATAACTGACCTCAGTTACTCAAACATGCATCGTGTGAAACTCTGCTGCTACATAAACCAACAAATGGAAGGCTGTGTGTATGCAATTAATTTCTAATGTATGTGACCTTTATGGTTTGCATTTACCGTATATGTGTACGTGTGCAATCACAAACTCAGACATGTATTTATAAAATGCTTTTAACAATAAAGGTTTGCAACAAAGTACTTTTTTGAGAACACGGTACATAAACAGAACAATTATCACACAATCTCTCAGATATTGAATAGACATGAGGGGAGGGAGTCTGCAGGCGGGGTAAGGTTGGTCTAAAGGGGATTTCAGAAGGCCACAGGAGGCCACTAAACTAAAATAAAGGCTGCTGGTGTTTCCCCCTTCCAGTCCTTATGTAGTCTTCAGTAGATGGCCTGATAGTGTGGTGTAAACAACTGGTAGATCCATAACTCTAATCACAAGCCGTCACCAGGACCAGACAGAGACAACATTAGATGTTGCCTGCCGCCATTGCTCATAAAACACTGATAAATTCAAGGGAGGACCGATCAGCAAATAAAGATGTAAATCTGAATGAGAAATGGGAATTTAGGGTCACGGCTGCCAGATTCGTGAAAACAGTGCGTGCTTTGTTGGAGAAAAATGGTGTTTTGATATCTACAGATGCATCAGAGTGAAATGCAATTCTGTATGGTGAGCTAAGACAGATGTGGATGTGCTTTTCTAAAATGAGCAAGCTTTGGAATATTGTCCTCATCTGATTGTAACCATAAATCTTTCACTTCCATGGAAATGTTCAAGTGCACATACTTCTCTGATGTTGCTATCAGTTTGTATTGGCGTGCTTGTCACAAGTCAATTATCAAGTAGCCAGTGATGCCTGAATATGGTATCTGGGTAGCATCAGTTGTAAGTTCAGAGGTAGTTTGTGGGAAATCGCAGGGAGACCCTGGAATTCACAGGATGTCTGAAGTCAACGCTATGGATGAGCTTTTCTACTCTGAAACTGCGGCATACCGATGACTCAAAAACTCAGATTCAGACAGCCAGGGTTTCATACGTAACAAACTTAAGGAATCAATCCTGTGAGTACACATGTATGACTTTACTCGAATACTTGAATACTTTACTTGAATATTCCAACTTTCCCAACTAAGTTTTACAGTGTTTGAGCTGTTGAGTTGTTGGTGAGCTGGTGTGCTCGAGCTGCAGCAAGTGGTGGATGGTTGGTTGGAGAGATGTGGGGACTTAATCGATCTGCACATTCTAGAGGAAACAAGTGTGTAGAGATAAGGCAAAGCCATTTTAAGGCAAGAAAGAATCATTTTCATGGAAAACAAACTTTTAAATATGTAACTTTGATACATAGAAAAGTGTTTTAGGGGTTAAATCAATGATTGTTGTGGAACTTTAGTTAAACTACAACTTTTAACCTTTCTAATTAAGTTTTAAAATTACATTCACAACACTGTGGTTGAGATGACTGTTGACCAGTGTTCTCACATCAGCTGTATTGTTAGTGCTATTGTCAATAAATGTCGAACACCCATTTGCTTCCATCATTGTTTGTGCAACTGCACTGATTTCTGTTTGGTGTCACAAAGCAAGTCTCATTAAGTCAAGCCAGGCAATTTTCCTTTATTCTCCATAAAATATGTGGATCATGTTAAATGCTACAAAAATGCTACTGGTCTTGGTCATGTTAATTTGATTTTTCAAATTTGTAAAACTAATTTAATGACAGCCATGCCACTGACTGTGGGAGAATGTATATTTTGCTTTGAGCTAAACATGATCACATTCACGGTGCTAACATGCTGATCAGTGGTGCATTGCAAGCATAATGTTTGTCATGTATGCATATTGGTAGTTAGGATTACCCATAAACTACAAATACATGCAAATAAGACTGACGTGAATCCTATTTGTGCTGCAGGCATTTAGCAAAATGTTCACTTTTTCTCATCATATTCAGGAACTGGCAGCACTTGGCTAAGGTTAGGGAAAGATTGTGGTCTGGTTTAAGAGAGAAAAAGTCCACAGTGGTTTACAAAACATGCAGTAACATTTAACCAAAACCATAATCTGTCCCCAACCTTAACCAAAGTTCTTTTGTTGCTTTAGCTGAACCACAGACGGGAGTCAGGATGAAAACCACCGGCCCACAGAGCTGTCATACATTTGTCTGCTTCTCAGGCCAATTACACAGTGATTCATGTATTCAGGCAAGTGAGTGAGAGAATCGGGAGCATGTGGGGGGGGGGGTTACATGTATACATGCATGTGTGTGTTAAGCATATTACTGCCAGCATGACAGAGCATTTAGCCATATGTTGGGTGTCTGCCCGGGCTTCTGTGTCTCTGTCGACACGTCTGTCAACAGAGCATGACCGTTCACGCCGCATTTTATCTGCCGACTGAGGAGGGAGTGATTGCTTCTAAAGAGAAAACCCAGCGTTAAAAAGTCATCAGTCTTGATTAGCTATCAGCCGCTGACCTCATAAATTAACAAAGCCTGAAAAGCAGAGCAAACTACATACAGGTTATCTGCATTCAAGAGACACGCTGCAGCATGAATGAAAGTCAGACAGACAGATGCTGAACTGGGGCTACATTTTAGACAGAAAAAAATAAACTGTGTATAAAGTGTAACAAGTAACCAAAGGGAGATAATGTACTGAAGATGAGAAAGTGAAAGTTTGAAGCGTGTTGGAGGAAAAGTAAAAACAGAAGAAAATACAGAAAAGATGTTTGGCCGTGACCATAATTTGCACAATCAGGAAAAGAACCAACTGTGTGGTTTAATTTTACCAGCGAGGTCTGTATGCAAAAAAAAACAACAAATAAAGATAATTAAATTTTTTCTCCATCGAGCCTTTTCTCAGCATATCAGTGTTTCCATGCACGGGACTATGTGGCCAACAAATTTAAGACAAAAGAGAAATCAAAGACAAAGACTAGCAAAAGATTAAAATGAAAATGGACAATAAACCAACAGCACTACACCAAAAGACTAGTCGGTATGTGATTTATCTCATTTCTACCCATAGTGCTGTGCCAAAGTAAGTTTGCACTCCTGACAAAGGCCTTACAAAGAAACGGTTCAGGAAGCCAATTCAAACCTATTAACATGTTAACAAGACAAGATTCATTATTTTTTTATTAATACATAAAACAGGACAAAAGTTTAAATATATTCATTTCTTTCACATAATATTAAATATAAGTACTCAGAGAATATGAATCATGGGATAACTGCTGTATAAACTTTGACTATGACATAATATGATGAGTTTTCTCAGACAGACTCCCACCAGAGCTGTTTCTTGGCAGTTTGGTGCTTGAGACTAAACACACACTGGTGCATCTTTTGGGAGTCCTTCTTTTAATGATAACACTGTAGATCAATTATTGTACTTTTGTAATGTATTATTTAACATTTAAAAGTAATGCCTTATGTACTGACAGTATATTGTAGCATTATTATAGTCTCCCACACAGATACAGTTTTATGTAATGGGGGTCAAAGTGGGCCTCAAATGAAATGTCTGACCTGGCCAAAGTTGCAATTGGCCTTGCTGTCAAAGAAGCGATGGATAAATTCTTCCTAAAATATCTCCTGCAGACCATCACCATTTTTCTCTGTAAGACACAGAAGTGTAAGAAGGTCAGATGAAACATCATGAGGACATATCATCAGGTAATGTACCTGTCATCAGCCTCAGTTGCCATCTCCATGTCTCTGAAGTTGGTATGGATGACTCATATGACTGTAGTGCAGTTAAATGCCCTGTTTCCATACCTGAAAATCACTAGCTACAGTTTGTACCCCTCATATAGCACAAATGTAATCAGTGGTTTTGCAAAAGTTAATTAACCACTTAAGTCTGTAAAGTACAGAAAATTGTTGAAAGCACGTACAGTTGTTCTGAGAGGATCTCTGGAATCCGCGATGAAGCTTCTAACCATTGAAATGAAAAAAATAATAATCTGCCCTCTGGATGAGTTTAAGGAAGTTTAGCCTCTGTTTTCAAATTTGGAAGCAGGTTTATTTTTTCATGTATTGGTTTATAGTCTTTCATCCAGCAATATGCATTTATTTATATGTTTCAACATCCTTTTGGGTTTTTTAAACATCACCTATTAGTTAACTTTTATTGTAGCCAGTCACCACCTCTGCAGCTCAAATGTATGCTAATGTATGAAAGGCACAAACTGGGGCAAAGGGTCAAATCACTTAATATGGACCACCAGACTTAACAACTATTTGAACATAACAATAAGCTAAATCATTCGCCTAAGTCATGAAAAGAGAAGATTTCACTTTGGATCCACTGTATCACTACAATATATCATAGGTGCATGAATAATATGCAAAAATAGTTAGGGCTATATTTGGAGTTTGTATAACAAACAGCACTGTGATCACATAAAAACAAAGACAAATTCACTGTCAAATTCCTCTAAAGGCAACTACTGTGAAAGGAAACACAGGTAGAGAACAGTTTCTGGGTGAGTGATAGCTTTATAATCCCTACATTTCAAAATGCATCCAAATTCCCAAATGAGAATGTGGCAATTCACTTTAAGTGTCATGTTCAAAACCTAAATCATCTCATTTTAACATGTAAATATGTAAAATAACTTTTCGATACAGTTATTTTACGACACAAACACACAGGAATATCCTGCACAGTCTTAGGCAGTTAAATTGTGCACTTCAAATGAATTGAAAATATTGCCAGCGGCACCTTAATTTTCCTTGCCATGATCTTAAAACGGTCGGGTTCACAGAAACAGCCTGCCTACACAGCAGCCTTTGTTCCTCTGTCCCCCAGCAGGAGTGCTGCACCCTGCTGTTAATGCAAAACCACTTTACTCAAACAAAGCCTCAAATCCACCGACGGCAGACACATCAAGTTCAGGTCCCTGTCCTCCCATTCTGGACGCTGAAGAGGTGATTTCAAGATTTAAGAGGGTCAGACCGTTAGAAATTAGATTTGAGCCAAGTTCATAGGAGTTGGAGGGGAAAACTGGCCTTGTTCTCATGACAGTGCATAACACATGCTCTGCAGAAATGTATATTTGTCTTCATGTGTAATGAGCGACTGTGCAGGTGATTCATCATTTGTTTGACATACATCTGTGTGAGCTGTATTTGTGATTTTTCCTGATTAAGCTGACTGATGTAAGGTCAGCTGAGACTGTGAAGGAGGGTGTCGAGCCTCAGGGAAATATCCTGTTCACTGTCAGTGTCAAGAAAGACAGCAAAGTGTTGCATAGGAAAGACATTTAGTGGAACATAATTCAATGTTAAAGGAGCTCAAATTTAGTTTAAGGGATTGCAAATCTGGTTTGTTCTTGAGCATTGAAAGTGTAGCAAAGTTCAATTTAAATTATTCTAACTGCATAATTACAACATTCAGGTATCACTTAAAAAAAAGATGGGCAGTTTTCTTGTAGCACTTTTTCACCCTCTGTGGTTTCTATAGTACATTTAAGATGATGGCTCTATCAGAATCTGTGTATATTTGATGAGAAATTACACTTGCAGTAATATCCCCTGAAGCCCACAGGCCTCGTCATAAAGATGAGACACTGGTGCTCGTGGCTGCTTTGAGATCAACAGGAGATTACTAATGCCACAGTAAAAACAAACCACCTTATCATGACTGGAATCTATCACTCACACTTTGCCTCTGTTTGGACAAACTCATAGCCTGTGAATAGTGAAATAACAGGCTCAACCTGTGTTTCCTTTCCTCATCAGGACCAGATGGCATCAGCCATTAGGTAAGAACTTGATCTCAGCTGGAAAATGTTGGATTTTACGGTCAAAGCCGGTGCCTTGTGTGACTCAGCTACCTTCAGTCGATGACAACGCAACACAGATGGTCTTTTAACCCATGTCTAATAGACATATTGAAAGTAGACATATCTACATGCCCTACAGTGTTTATCAAAGTGCTATTAATTATCTTTGGGTAATTTTCCCTGAGGCTGATTCACAGACTGAGTTGTTTATTTAGACACAATAGACTCATGAAGAAAAATGCTGCAGTGGATCAGCTTTTCTGTGTTTCTATCTTTGTTTAAAAGTGTGGAAGAACTGATTCAGATAAATCTGTTTATCTATCTGTGAGGTGAAATGAGCCTAATGTGCATTAAAAGTGTAAAAGAAAATATGAAGACAAAATTTCAGATGTCAATCAGAATAACATGAAGTCAGCGGGGACTTAGAAGAACTACGTAGCTCAGAGTCCGGGCGTCTGCTGCCAGCTGAGCAAATAACACCACAGGAGAAAAGCAGAGGAGATGTGGAGGGAGATAAAGGACATTTATACTCACTGTTTGCATTAGGAGAAATGTAAAGATGAATGGATGGAAGACTGTGGGTGGGTATGGTTCCTGCAGTGTGATCATCACAAGGCTGTGGACACCTGAACGTTACAACCATGTGCAACCCTTTAACATTTTATTCACAACCATGGCCATTTATCTGCTGCCATAACACCCTACGTTCCTCTAGGATCCATGATATTTTGGAGCCTGTCTGAACCTGAACTTCAGCCACAGGAGAATTTAAGAGGTTTAGTGAGACACTGATGATGGGTGATAAGGACCGGCTAGCAGTCATCGTTCCAGTTCATCCCAGAGGTGTTCAGTGGGGTTGAAATCAGGACTCTGCATAGTTCAGTCAAGTTTGTTGCACCAAACTGAGAAAGCCCTTCTTTGTGGACTGTTTTGTGCCTGGGGGCATTGTCATGTTCGATTATAAATAATATATTATATTATAAAGAAACAGCACAACCATGTCTAGAAGTAGAGAGAACCAGAAATGCCTTCTGTGCAGTATGACACAGTTATATTGCCATAAATCATAAAAAAAGAAAAAAAAATCCTTGATTATTTATTTTACAAAAATTTAACAAAAAAAAAATGGAACTAACACGTAAATTTTTCCCCAAGTGTACACAGGTGTTACCAATACTGTAAAGAATTCTGACTCTATATACTATAAATAATTTGCTATATTTCCATTTTTCCATACTTGTCTCCTATCTATCCTGTTTAAACACAGACTACACTTCATAATAGTTACTAAATGTTTGTCAAATGACTTTTGTTTACAGTTGAGTCACTCTGGGCTTTACAGTTGTGTCAAGGAATGTAGAATCTGTTGTTGTCTATAGAATCTTTTTAGTGCAAATTATTTTTTGGCTAATTTATAAATGAGATGTAGAATAAAGTAATTTTAATGAAATACGATTTCACACGATTTTATGTTTAGATTTGGAAAATGTTCACAACGGATTGGCATGTAACATTTAATTTGTTCAAGGTTGAAAATCTAATTTTTCAGAGGATTAAAGGCAGAACAATAAATTTACAACCTCACATGCAACCACTGCAACATACAGCACCAACAAATTGCACAGCCGATCAATAGCAATATTCTAAATGGGATATTCTTGCTTTGGTTGCAAGAACCATTTTTCAATGACATAGGTTTTACCTTCATGCGTGTAAATCTTTAAACTCTTGCAAATATTGCATTGCAACATTATACATGCTAAAATAATATGTGTTGAATATATTATTGTAATTTTCTACCCTTTTACTGGAACAATCAGAAGTGACACCTTCTCTGTGGCCACACATATCGCAGCAGACTGTGGTTGTATAGGCGGCTCCCAGATGTGAGTCTTAACTTGAGAGCAAAAAAACTGAACCAGTGCGGTCAGTGTGCCTTCCTTAGATAAACAAATGTGTAAAATGTAATGTATAGCATATACAGTTGATATCAAAGGCTCAATGTTGTTGCTGTCATATTGATGCAGAGCAGAGATGAATTTTGCAATAATGAGAGGCCCTTAACGCTCAATTAACACAGCTATCAGGATGATTTCTTTAAAAACAGTAACTCATGACCCATCATACCACCACACTGAATTTATTTTTGGGAGGATGAGGAAAGCATCGGATTCATATGCCAGGAAAAACATCGCAGTAATTTGACATGTAAATTACTGCAATTTGTGCTCTCTGTGAGGTGAGAAGACTGTATAAACATGGCATTCTGAATCCAGCAGATCTGCCAAGACACAGCAGCTCAGGAAAATCCATATCTACTGAAAAATCAGTTCACCACATACATAATGATAAAACCAGAAAGTTGTGAGCAACACACGTGCAGATTAAAAAGGCAGTACAGCTGGCATTTCATGGATAATAAAGGATCTTAAAAACAGAGCTAAAAGATAATAAAATGTGTCCTAGTAAACTCTGATTGACTTTGGGTTTCCAAAAACATCATCAGTGTCTGTCAGTGATTGTATATACAAATTTATTTTTCAAGTTGGTGCAGCTCAGTACTGCATATGCATGCCATTCAAACGTCATAGAATATGTTCCAAAAGGATGGATAATAGATCAGACAAACAGCAGAGTACAGCAGAAGAGAAGAGAAGCAAATCAGAAATTAAGATAATGGCAGAATGAAATAGAAAACTGAAAAGTAGAGAACAAACTCAGATGGTATAGAGGAAAATAACCGACAGCGCCTATAAAAAGTCTAAAGAGTCTTTCATGTCAAAGGGAAAAATAATTTCTGCAAGGTAATGTTAATTAAATAAAAAAGATAGAACGTAAAATAAGCAGTTGCATAAGTCTTCACCTACTTCGGGTCAGTATTTTTAGATGCACCTTTGGCTGCAGTTGCGGCATCGAGCCTGTGTGGATATGTCTCAATCCATCCATTATCTATACACCGCTTAATCCTCTGTAGGGTCGCAGGGGGGCTGGAGCCTATCCCAGCTGACTTAGGGCGAAGGCAGGGGACACCATCGCAGGGCTACACACATAGAGACAGACAACCAAGCAAACTCACATTCACACCTACAGACAATTTAGAATCACCAATTAACCTCAGCATGTTTTTGGAATGTGGGAAGAAGTCAGAGAGGCCAGTGAAAACCCACGCATGCACGGGAAGAACATACAAACTCCACACAGAAAGATCCCAGACTACACGAACAGGGGATCTTATAGCTGTGCAGCCCCTGGATACGTCTTAAATCAGCCTGAAAAACATGGACACTGCAATTTTACCCCGTTCTTCTATGCAAAACTGCTCAAGCTCTGTCAGGTTACATGGGGATTGGGAGCAAACTGCCCTTTTCAAGTCCAGATGCAAATTCTCAAATGGACTGACGACTGGCCTCTGACATTCAATTCATTGTTTTGGCTGTATGCTTCGGGTCATTGTCTTGCTGGAAAGCAAATCTTCTCCCAAGTCACAGTTCTCTTGCAGACTGCATCAGGTTGTCCTCCAGGGTTTCATTATACTTTGCTGCATTTATTTTGCCATCCACCTTTACAAGCTTTCCAGGGCCTGCTGCCGAGAAGCATCCCCGCACATGCATTCTGGTGAACTCTAGTGGAGATTCAATATGAGCTTTATTCAACAGTGGCTTTCTCTCTGACACTGATTCACTAGTGACAGAACCTTCTAAATACCTTATATAACAATCACTTGAGACACATTCACTGCACTCTCCAATTATTTAATTGTGTGTCTTCTAGCACCAACTGGCTGCAACTGTGTTGAATGAGGTGAGTGACTTTCAAGGAGTTGAATACTTATGCAATCATTTGTTTTCCTTTTTTTTTATTTTTAATTCATTGGTATTACTTTGTAGAAATCTGTTTTCACATTGATGTGAAAGAGCCTTTTTTGTAAATTCTTTTCCTAGAAGCCAAATTAAATTGGCCATGATTCAATGCTTAAAAGCAGTGAGAGGATTCAAGCTTCCAAGGAGGGTAAATACTTTTTTAGGCACCTGAGTTCAGCAGAGAATAGCAGAGCACAGTAGAATAAAGCCACCCATTCTAATCTCAGTGTGCCAGACAGAGAGTCTGTTTACCTGCACAGTGTTTACAAGAAAACCTGGAATCCCCCTGTTGCACAACAAAAGGTGGACGTGTGCATGTGCGAGTGAGTTTTGTTCATGTGTGTGTGCTTGCACAATTAGAAGCAACAACGCTCCAGCCCTGCAGCCTTGTTCTGCGACTGTATCTCTAATTCGTTTAGGTGTGACCAGCTTTGTTTGGAGCCTTGCCTCCTGCTCCCTTCCAGCTCCCCTCCCTCGGTTTGGGCCGCAAGGTCGAGAGAGAAAGAGCCTGGGCGAGTGAGGGAGCAGCCCTGACCTCCGGCGCTCGCTGCGGAAACAATGGCGACGCGCCTCAGGGTGACAGCGGGAGACAGGAACAGGCACAAACACAGGAACCGTCCATTCTGCCACTGAGACAGACCTGCCGAGGCCTGAGAATCTGGAGAAGGAACTGTCTCTCGCTCTCTCTCCCCTCTTCGATATGCCCTAATATGACAAAAAAAGTGATGCACTTGTTGATTGTTTGCTGTTATTAGTAAGCAGTCCCAGAGGGAGAAGCTCCAAGCGCCACAGAGTCGTAGTGAATTAGACTGGGATATTTTAGGACACAATGATGGTCTCTTTCAGCTCATGTACCTTGCACATTAATTCAAAAGCTTTATTCCAAAAGAAGATAAACAAAGTTTAACAAGACGAACAGGTAACAGCCACTCTGGCAGCTCTGTGAGGAGGTGGTTGGGAGCAGCAATTCTATAAGCTAAATGCTAAAGTCTGTATGCTAAATTGCTATTGTGAGGTATAATGTTGCTGTTACATGTACATACACTATATTGCCAAAAGTATTGGGACATGCCTCCAAATAATTGAATTCAGGTGTTCCAATCACTTCCATGGCCACAGGTGTATAAAATCAAGCACCTAGGCATGCAGAGGATGCAGTGGTGTAAAGCACACCGGCACTGGACTCTAGAGCAGTGGGGACGTGTTCTCTGGAGTGTAGAATCACGCGTCTCTGTCTGGCAATCTGATGGACGAGTCTGGGTTTGGCGGTTGCAAGGAGAACGGTACTTGCCTGACTGCATTGTGCCAAGTGTAAAGTTTGGTGGAGGGGGGATTATGGTGTGGGGTTGTTTTTCAGGGGTTTGGCTAAGCCCCTTAGTTCCAGTGAAAGGAACTCTTAATGCTTCAGGATACCAAGACATTTTGGACAATTTCATGCTCCCAACTTTGTGGGAACAGTTTGGGGATGGCCCCTTCCTGTTCCAACATGACTGCACACCACTGCACAAAGCAATGTCAATAAAGACATGGATGAGCCAGTTTGGTGTGGAGGAACTTGACTGGCCTGCACAGAGTCCTGACCTCAACCCGATAGAACACCTTTGGGATGAATTAGAGTGGAGACTGAGAGCCAGGCCTTCTGGTCCAACATCAGTGCCTGACCTCACAAATGC
>OMNN01100242.1:13872-38195 GCA_900302755.1 Chromis chromis | reverse complement strand
CCCCCTCCCCTCATTATGCGAGTCATTAGGTCATTCCCTCTCACAGTGGGTTTTGTTAGGGCCCGTTGTGGCCAGGTGAGAATGGGTTCTGTTCTTCCTGGGTAGCGAATGTAAAACTGCATTGTATACTGGTGAGAGGTGATGTCGCAAGCCTCCCCCTTCCTCCATCAAACAATGCAGTTTTACATTCTCTATACAGGAAGAACAGAACCCTTTCTCACCTGGCCACAAAGGGCCCTAACTAACCCCATTGTGAAAGGGAAGGACCTAATGACTCGCATAATGAGATGAGGGGCAACACTCACCCAGCAGACAAAAGCTTCAATAGTGTTAATGGATCCTGAAGAGTATAAAATCTGGAACTCCCAACCAGTCATTTTAGAACTGATGAAGCCTCTTGGATGAGAGGTGAAACGTCTTCGAGAAACTCAACCAAGTCCAGATGCTATGATTGAAACTACGAAGATTCTTAAATCATTGTAAAACATATGTCTTTGGGTTGGGTCACTCTCACTTTTTTTGGCATTTCATGGCACAAACGGTTATTCAGGTATGAAACAAATAATCAGCCTATTTATCAATACAGAAATTAATCTTTAGTTGCAGGTTTAATGTTCATGTTTATTCATAATCAAGGAAAAGTCAACAGTGTGGCTCAGTAATAGTTGTTAGTAAGACTGTATTGATTTTTGGCTTTTAATAGGATTTTTCTGACAGAAATATTAAGAATATCACTATCTGCAAAAATACAGTACGGATCTTCACAAAAATCTAGTAAAATTATTAAAAAATAATTTCCTTTCTTATGTGGTTATGGTTATTTGGATTCTATGTAAGATTAAAATGTGTATGTCTTTCTTTTTCGTGTTTTTGTCTACTGGCTGACTCCAGATCTGATGGGAAGACCTGATCACGATGGACAACAGCAGCTTCAGCGACTCAAAGCGCTTCAGACTTTGAAACAAACACAGGACCAGTTTAAAAAGCTACAATCAGCCATGGACTGCTGTACATGTGTGTGCAGGTAACTGGGCCTGCACTGACAGAATAAACACTCCACTGCGGATCCACAATGTTTAAATGGTCACTACTTTATCCTCAAATTACTGTGTGGAGAATTGCCCATCACAATGCTGCCACTTTTCACCCACCTGTATATTTATGTACAAGAGGTGGTGATTTAGTGATGCTTGTTGATGTTCCTTGAACCACTTTTCCAAAGGGATTGTTTAGTTTTTTGAAACTCAGAAGTAACTTATGCCTAGCCTCGGCTTACTTCGAATCAAACAGTGCCTAGTTGATGTTTTTCTAAACAAGCACTTGTCAAGATAAGTTTGACTTGTTTTCCAAAAGGGTGAAGCCAAGAGAGGCCTGTTGTGAGAACATGAAATATATATTTTCATTTTTTAGCTTCTTGAGGTGACTTATTTATGGACACTTGAATGTGTTTTAGTTGAGGGACGTTTACAAAAATAGTGTGAAAGCATAGTGAGTGTGTGTGAAACAATAGCTGTGAATATGAACATGTGTGTCCTCATCTTGATGTTACTGTTTGTATATGTGTGTGGGAGAGAGCGGGGTGAGCACACGTCTATGACTCAGTCTAACCTGCATTGGTTTCCGCTCCATGTATGGTGAAGCACTCTGCGCTCCCTCTCTCCTCCCTCTCCTGCTTTGCTTCTCGGTCTTACACTAACAAGCTCTCAGTGGTTAGTTTTACAACAAATTCACCAAAAACTAAACATGTGAAGCTTTATTTTGTTAGAATGCAGATAACCTGAAGTGGTGTCTTTATAACGGATCAGAAATAATTTATTTTACTGATGTAACTGTTTTAATTTGTTTTCTTTTGCACATTTGTTACTGTGCCATAGCCCACATTTATACACACTGTCGATTTTGGAGATGATGTTCAGGTTGTCGTGTGTCCTGTAGCGACGGATCTCACCAGGCTGCTTACCTACGAGATTTGACCAGTCAGTTAAAGGATGAGTTGACATTCTCCCAAGTCTTCTTAAAACCATATTCACATGCCCATGTGTACATCGATAGAGTTACTGGTTGTTGAGTTCCCTTTCTAAAGCAGTTTCAGTGGAAATAATGGGTAGCTGAATCCACAGTCTAGCGTAATTAGTCTTTGTGTCTGTCTGAAATATCGTTAGCCTCAAAGCATAATTGCCTAAGTCATATTTTAAGGTTTGTAAGCCATCTTTTTTAGGGCCAGACATGCCTCAGTCAAAGAGATGACATTGGCAGATAGTGATTTTGGAATGTAACAAGCATTCTGATAGGCTGAGGACATAATGCACGGTCAATCAGCAGTGTTAGGAGAGTAGAGTTAGGAAGATATCACCATGACCGTGATGTAGCAGCTGTACTTGCATGAACAGTTGGAGAATCGGTGAGTCAGTCACAGCAGCTCCTGGAGATTTTCTGTTTTATCTCTTCTATTCTGTTTACCCTCTTGGCTTGTGATTCATCAACAGTTACTGAGGAGAGACAATGAAGCTGTTAACGTGGGGGTCGACTGGAACCATTATACATTTAAAAAATACTAAACAAATTTAGATTAACATCACCTCGAACACAAACATTTGTGGAAA
Organism: Chromis chromis; assembly: GCA_900302755.1. Lineage (NCBI taxonomy): Eukaryota > Metazoa > Chordata > Actinopteri > Pomacentridae > Chromis > Chromis chromis. Next base: position 35,592 of record OMNN01100242.1, on the reverse strand, counting down.
GGCCCTTGTTTATTTATGTTTTACACGTTTAATTTGAAGAGAACTTTTCAGCGTTTGTCTTTCAGTGTCTATAGGATATAACCTGTGGGAGGAACTAGTCAGATAGTGCTGTTGCGGGATATTGATTGAGACCACAGAGAGGTAACTACAGTTAAAGAGAGGTGGCTCTTTAAATTTATTTATTATTTTGGTAATCTGTAAAAAACTAAAATGCTACTAATAAACAGATCAGATAATTGGTTTTGTCTCTCAGAAATTCCTAAATAGTTGGTTTGCAAACTTGCTAGCTAACATGGCTGCTGATGTGGCAATAAATGTAATCTAAGGTTGTATTTGCACCATTGACTCCTGCCTCATAACGGTCTGCAAGCCATTACTCAGGTGATGCTAAGGTAAACAGGTAAACTACATTTGCATTGTCTAGTTTGGACTGTGTGTCGGGTCAGAAGGTCGGTACTGTGAAAGTGGCTTGTTTCAGTCCACGGCATGAATTTGAGTGTCAAAGTTTATGCTAAAATCTTGTTTTGATGTACATAGTCTGTAAGCAAACCCACTAACTGCTGCTATTCCAGTGGAATGACTTGTTGAATCATGGTGCGACGAGGCCTTTAGCCAAATCAAGTGGGTTTCTTCCAAAGCTGGTCTTTACAGCTCTTTATGTTTCTATGGACTGTCTTTCCTTGCTGAGCTCTGGCGGACTGATACAAACAAAAGGGAATTTCAAACTTAAAAACACTGTAACACCAGAACAAGTTAGGCTGCTTAAAGTTTCATTAATTACCCGTTAATTACACTGAAGCTGCTTTCAGGAAGGTTCTCTGTGCATCTAGTAGGAACAAGGGCAATAATTGAAGTGGAGTGCTTTTATTTTTTAACTTAATTTGTATTTAGAGGTAGTCGCTCTCTCCTGGCTGTGGCTCAGTCAGAACACAGTGGACTGTTGCTGCCCTGAATCGATGCCATTGATCTGCCATGCTGACAACCACACACACACACACACACACACACACACACACACACACACACACACACACACACACACACACTCACCTCCCTCTCAGCTGCCTTCATATCTCTGGGATCTGTAGTCTTTTGTCAGTGAGGAGGGATTGCCAGACCCTGAGCAGGGAATCTCACTGTGTGTTTGTTGCCTTGTTTTGAACACTTGTATGTGAATGTATCTGTATCGTGTTCATGGCTAGAATAAAAGGCTTGCTCTGAATTTTAACCCTTGTCTCTCTTTGAGGGCCTCTGAGCTCGAGTCGGGCTGTGTGTTTTGTATTTCATGTTGTGATGTTAGGTCTGTTTGGTCAGCGAGGAGTTGTTTTCACTGCTGGTGTTCAGTTAGGTCTAAATGAGCGCCATGGTCCAATGAAGATGGCCTCAAAGTGTTTTTAAGTAGAATATCTTGGGTAAATCACACAAGTATTTCCGCAGTTAGTCCTCTCCCTTTGCCTCTTGGTCACAAACACATTTCTGAGAAGGTGCTGAAAGCTTTAAAGGAGCAGACTTGCATCAAAGAATTTAAGAGCAATAGATAGGCTCTTCAACTTTTGAGTCTGTTTTATTTCATCATGCAATTCCTCTTCGAGTGCTAGAAAAATTGTGTGTACTATAACTCTGACTTTGAAGAAACAAGTGTCTCTTTTTACTTCCCAAAAAGACAGAGGTAGGAAAGGCGAAGGATTTAGAGAGCTAAACCCTCCCACGTCCAGCTCAGGAAACCCCGGGTCCTCTGCTCTTCCTCTGCGGTGACGGCACTTTGTCACACTCACAGCACTGTAATGGATTTCACATGTACTCACATGGCCCAGCCTCGTCCCCTTCTTCATCTCCTCCTCCTTATACGATCCGCTCTCCTCTGACAAGAGTGATGTAGGGTCACGAGAATGGGGAAACACCTTCCAAGGAGAAAACACACATGGACACATGGATTTTCACAACGCACACACAGAGCTCAGCTGAATGGTGAGGGAGCGGAACACGCTGCATGAGGCGAACTCGGATAGCAGCATTTCTCAAGACTGAAGGTAAGATATGCAAAAGTAAGGTCTTTGCTGAGGAGGGTTGCTACGAGCTATGTGACCGATCTGTTACTTTCACTTGATGAGCGGAAATGTATATTTTTATCATGCATGCTGCTGGATGTGAAGCTCTGAGGCTCTAAAATGTTTGTTTGCTTTAAGGTTACCAAGTATAGTAGCAGACTGATTAAATTAGAGATGATTGATCTCCAGCTCTGACATCCCTGCCCATATGAGTTCTCTCTGACCCTGACAACATGGTCAACTCGGTAATTAAGAGCAAAACTTAGAAACAAACTTAAACCAAAACGTCATTTCAAGATAAAGGCATGTGTGTAGTTGCTGCATTTGACAAGTGTTGTATTCTTCTGTGGTTTTGTTGCATCGGTCAGCCAGTTCACATTCGTCTATGCTGTTTCTGGAGCTCAGAACAGTCCTATCTTTATTTCTGATGATTACTCTTTTCCAGAGCATGAAATCAGAGATCCAGAGTTGTAACCTGTGATCTCCTTCTGACGTCAGTGTCGCTCGCTGAAAAAGAACTAAATACTTTGGGGGTAAATACATCTAAAGGAGCTTTATTCCCCCCTCCTCACTGTAAATTCTTTAGTAGATACTACGTCCACACTCACAGACAGTCATATTCATATCTGAGGGCTTGGATAAAAGGGGTGGGGGCAAAATGTTTGTCCAGCCGTGGCAGATGTTTACGTTCACAAACAGGCCTCTTTTTGTTAACTGGCATACAGTAGAAACAGTAGAGTCACCAAGTCTGTTGGTGTGAGCCTTCAGCCACAAGGCTTTATTGACATTAGCTTTGTTTAGAGTCTTAAAGACTCCGCTGTTGTGTTTATTTAACCTCTTGACCCTGAATTTATTTACAATGATATAAAAAAATAATTGTGTTTTTGCTTTCAAGCTGATGCTGAATTAAGTGGAGATTGTTAATTTGTCTATAGCACATAGAATAGATATAAAGGTATGATGCAACAGGCATTAATGGTAAACTTTTTTTAGTGATGCCACAAATGCCACTCCGACCGGTCCTAGAGAAACCAGTGCTTGCAAAAGGTTCCTAGGTACGTATTGAATATGCACAAATCGGTATTGGGGGAATGCATAATGCTGCAGTCTGAATGCAAGTGGTGTGATGCAAATTTGTGACAATAGGCGGTAAGGGGTTAAAAATAATACAGTAATAAAATCAACCAAATATTTTTTTCTTATATTCTGAACTTTTATAAAGATCTATTACTACTACTTTTAAGAAAAAGCTAAAGACCCAGCTCTTTTACGAATATCTACGCACTTAATGATGATGATGATGCTATCAGCGTTGCATATGGAAGATGTTGTTGTTTTTGTTATTATTGCTATTAAGAAATTTAAAAATAAAACAAAAAACCTGTGCACTTCTCGAGCACTGTCAGGACCTAAAGCAGAGTTTCTGCTCTTCCTGGCCTTGTCACCTTCTATCTAGATCATTGCTTGTGTTGTTCTTTCTCAGATGTACGTCGCTTTGGAGAAAAGCGTCTGCTAAATGAAACTGTTACATTTAATCCTTCTCTTTGACAAAAAATCCATAAATGGCCATAAAATGTTAATATGATAAATAAGGAAACCATGTTTTTTATAACTAGATTTTGTTTGGCAAAAAATATTCAAACAAAGAAAAGTAAACTGTTTTGGTGATTCTCCCTGTGAACCAACCCTTGTGTCATCAACAGAAATCCAAATAGGCATATTTTGGGATTAGATAGATAGATTGATGGATAGATGGATAGATAGATATTGTCATTGTCTAAAACAATGAAATTAGTAGTGCTATGTAGAAAATACTGTCAGTGAGAGTCACATATGAAGAATGTAGAACTTATGAACATCTATTCATAATAATATGAATCAGCTGATGTCTTAAAGACTCCAGATACGTAAATCTGATTTTCTCTAATTCAGAAATCGCATTTAGAGGCAAATTTCATAAGATGAGAACAAGTAATTTTCAGGGTGATCATTTCAGTTACCATGTTAAAAACGATTTTAATGGCTTTTCCTCGTTACAATGTGCAGAGCATTGTTTTTACATTTTAACTATTAGAGCTAAGACGTCCATGTACATGTCTGCTCTCAGTGTATGTGCACTTTAGATGTCTAGTTTCCACATCACAGTTCAATACTGAACATCGACTGTTGTTGTGATGTCACCAAGTCCTGCTCATATCCGTGAAACTGAGATTTCAATTGAGCTCTCAGAAAAACAATATGAAAACGGTCTCCTAGTGTCTGCACGTGCTTCATCCGACACAGTGAAGCTCAAACAACCAAGTTAAGTAATAATGGACTTTAAGTGGGGTTTGTTAAAGAGGACAGACCGCAAACTGAACATGATGGTTGAACAAATCACACTTAGAGGAACATTTGCAACAGGTTTAGGTCTTCTCCGTTTTTGTAGTGCGTCTCAGTTTATGTAGATTTGTCATATACACCTGCCTTGAATGTAAACCTAAGAATAGTCTGTATACATCTTGTCCCGGCCTCGTGCTTCCCTCCAAACAGCTCACCTCATGATTTATTACCCCACCTGCCCCACTGTTTAACTTTAGATTAGATCACAGCCTGTCAGCCACACATCCCTTCTCTCTCTCTAAGCCCCACTCACTCAATATCTTAGCAAAATATCAAAATATGCCAGCGAAGGTTTAGACAGCGATAACTAATAATATGTCAGCGTTGAAGCCAGGGGCAGAGATCGAGACTCTCCACACAAACCAAAGCCAACAGTCCATTAGTGCAGAATGCTAACAGTTGAGACTCTGGGAAATCTCAGGACACTGTCCGGGTCCACGTGGACTCGACCAGAGTGGGTCGGCCCCAAGAAGAAGCTTCCTAAATCTCAGCCCCTGTTGGTTTGGGGGTCTGTCTCAAAGGTAAACACAGTTCAAAGAAAACATTACAAGCCAAGTGAAGATAAGGGATCAACATGTTTTCGATTAATGTCAAGATGAATGTTTGGACTTTTGGCAGAGTCTAATCATGTGAGTCCACTGGCAGGGTGGCCTGCTGTGTGTCAGTGTTTCCCTGGTTATTATGACAAAGTCCCTGCAGTGTGAACACTTATTTAATGGCACTAATGCCCTGCTGAGACAGAGAGGGAGACGTGCCAGCTTAGAGCTGTTCTTTCTTATACACTTTACATACATGATTTTGCCTGTTGGTCTTTAACCTAAACTAATCTGTACTTCTGTGTGCCTTAAAGTATTCAAGTGGCTTGAAGGAAAAAGAAATGGACCCACAATCCTCCACTCCTGAACCCTGAAGATACAGGCGACCAGAGAACAGGCAGAAAGTGAATCTGAGATTAAGAGTGAAAAGGAAAGAGGAGTGCAATATTTCTTCATCATCTGATTTGCAGAGCTCTAACATGGGATGACATCAATGAGTTAAGGTACTGTCTTAATGATCCTCGTGGCTATGAAACATACTTTATCTATTAAAATACAGAATACAAAAAGCATGTGGGAGTGAAGAATAGGTCCTTTTAACGTAACAGTAATGCTGCGTTTTACTGGGATCACACTCACTGCACCTTTTATCCAGTTCAAAACAGCACATCTCTAACTGTACTGATGTTTTATATAGTTTGTTTTCAGAGCGTTTCCTGGCAGGTCCAAACTCCAGTAGCGTCAAACACTGCGTCAATGTGACAGAGAAAATAATCTATCTCTGGACAGACAGTTTTGTTTACCTGGCAACTTTAAGGGGCATTCCACTCATAGTATGTTTAAGCAGTAATATAATCAATAGGGTTGTCTCAGAATAACAAAAATCCTTTGCTAACAGTAATGATAATAATAATCTTTCTTTTTAAAGTCCAGGCGACAAATTGCTTCACAAGGCAGTAAACTAAAACATAAAATCATCAAGGTTTAAACAACGCAGAAAAGCACAATTCGGCACATAAAACAATACAGTTGAGAGGAAATTAAAACTTAAGTAAAATAATAAAAGGCTCTCTGATATAAAGTAAGTTCTGATAATTGAGTTTAAAGACGTCACTGACTCAGCCGACCTTATTTTATGTGGCGGATCATTCCAGAGCCTCAGGGCCTCAACTACAAACACTCTGTCCCCTTTGGTTTTCAGCCGAGCCCCCGGCACAGACAGAAATGCATAAAGGTCAGAGATACAGCTGGTAGAGAGGCCAAGAAGGATTTTAGAAGTAATTAGTAAAATCATAAAATCGATCATAAAACATGCTGGGAGGTAGATGAAAGCATGTAAGATGGTGTCTTTGTCTTTTAAAGTTAAGACAGATTACCAAAATCCTTAAATGCTTTGTGCAGCGTCCTGTTATGGACTTGTACCGACGCTCATACTGACGTCCACAGGCTGTGTGCTCTAAGAAATGAATGCCCGTTTGTCCCCCATCTGGGGCTTTAGTAAGTAAAAACTTATGTAACTTTGGAAATCACTGCTTTGTTTGCTGACTCCTTGTATTAATATGAACTGGAATGACATTACACATCTCTTGAGGAAGGGCTCTCTATATGGGCTGAGCAGAGACCAGTTAGTCTTTCAGTTTACATGTACTGTAGACATGCAAGCATTGTTTTAAGATAGACCTTCAACAGCAGCAGCAGCTCTCAAGCTAATTCATTAGTTCATACTGTTTGCCACTGGTTAATGTAAACATTTTATGGCCTGATATTACGTTTTACCTCTAATGCGATGCAGCCATCATATTCTTTAGTGAGATAAAAGTGCAGGAAACACTAAATGAACATACTGTATTGTTATTCTGCACCACGTCAGCTATTGTCACTGTTCCTGTCTGGCTCTGGTTTGACGCACAGATGTGTAAATGGTGTTAATGTCTTCCAAGAACACTTGTGTTGCTCGTTCGGACATTTCCTTGCTCACACTCTATGAGGGAACGTCCTGTTTATGTCCAGTTGTCTCCCAGTGTATCCTGACCGGACCCTGGCCTCTGAGCTCGGACCCCTAACCCTGGAGGAGCAGGGGGTGGGGTCAGCTGGGAGAAAATGCGGTGCTCCACCCTTACCACCCTGCTGACGGGTGTCACGCTCTACCTGGTGATGGGAGCGCTTGTTTTCCTCAACCTGGAGAGCCACGAGGAGAGCTTGGCACACATACACCTGCTTAAGACCCAAGAAGACTTCCTCATCAATAACTCCTGTGTCTCTGAGTTGGACTTCGACACACTTGTGGAGGTATTACTGGACCCACTGAGCAAACTAAGAGTATATAAAAAACAGTCCCTATATGAACTCTATGTAGATTTATACAATATTTCTCGTTCTGATTTCACATTTCAGACGACACAACATGCATTTTCATTTTAAAGCACACTACATTCGCTTCCATACAAACAAACATGCATTTGTTGTTCATGATATGTAACTTTGATATAGTGCAGAGGTTTGGAATGCAGTGATCGCAGTAAATCTGTTTTGAGTATACAGCTGCAAATATTTGTGACATTAAATACTAAATATTTAGAAGTAGGTTGTGTCTATGTTGGGTACACAATAAATGAAATCTGCGTAATGTGCAAGTCAAACCAGACTCGCTTCAGTAAATCAGATGATTTATGTAAAATTCCATTTGATAAAGGACGTTTAAAGACCTCTTTGTCTGCAGAAATGTTTAGGAGGGAGGTTTGTATCAACGTAACATCCACATAAATGCCAGGACCAAAGCTACCCAGCAGAGCATTGAACTGTAACATGATCGGTGTTATTTACTTCACCTGTCAGAGGTTTTAATGTTGTGGCTGGGTGGTGTCTCCCTCCAGTTTAAGTTCAGTTATTTCAGGCAGAACCAGTGTTACAATCAATCTGCTGCAACAAGGTTTTCTCAAGGGTTCCTCCTTAAAGCTGCACTGTTTGAATCTTCTCTGTACACACCAAGTTCAGCACATTTTGATGTCTAGACTAACACCCCAGACCTTGGCATGGGAGATCGGTGGTTCTAATCCCGGTCAGGGCGCAGGTATCCAGTGAGGACCCTTAGGCAAGGTCCTTAATGCTGCCCCACCTTCCTACCTATGTACGTTGCTTTGGATAAAAGTGACGTATGAAATTGTAGAATTGTGTACTGGATTTGATTAAAACACAGAGCTTTAACAGACAGATGTATTCAATGATGTAAAGATATTTTTTTCTATTTAAGTCTGAGTTCACTGCTGAAGAGTTTACTTTAAAGCCTTCTTTATATTATCTGTTGATATGTGCTACTCTGTGGCCATAAGCAGTAAAAAGTATAGACATAGTTTAATAAACAAAATAGAAATACAAATAAATGAAGCTAAACTGAAGTTGTGAGCAGATTTGTGTTAAAGGATGGATTTCCAGTTAAATTACATCCAACATCTACAGGGACTGGTGTCTGCAGTCAAGGCAGGCCTGGACGTGAGCAACCATCGTCCCAACTTGACCACCCGCTGGGACATGGCCTCCGCTTTCTTCTTCTGTGGTACCATCATCACCACCATAGGTAGGTGGAGCTGCAGGGGGGACTTTCTCTCAAGTGAAGAACTCTGCTGACTAATGTATATACCTGATGTGAGGAGGAAAAAGGGGGATGGAGATTTTTTAAAAAGTTTCACGCAGAGCTGCTGTGATGTCCAAGAGATCTGAGTTTAATTCTGATCATTCTGTCCTCTTCACAACCAAATCTGTAATCTGTTAAAACCTTTAACCTGCTTTACTGGTAATTGGATAATGTATCCTGCAATTCTTTACTTCACTGTAGAGCAAACATGAACATGAATCTATTTAAAATATAGTTTTGATCTTATTATTTTCCATGGATTTATCCTGCAAGTGTTCTTGTGTCCTGAGAAGCTTCAGACTGGAGGTTGAGTTAAACCAGTGTTTTAAAACGTCACTAATCTGGAAGCAAAAATTATCACACTGGTGATGGTTGAAAATTAAGACGTTAAAGTTTAATCCGTATAAAAAGAAAGTATCTTAAAAAAAACAGAAATGGTGATTACATAATTTACCTGTTCTGCCCTTCAGTGGAGCATTTTTTTTATGCCAACTGCTTCTTTTTTTTCTTCATTTTCTCCTTTTCATCTATAACATTAGGTATCCACGATGACCCCGTCAGTGTCCTAATGTTAAACAGAATAAACACCTCAGAACAGGGTTTCTACTGAACTTTAAATTAAAGTTATTGGTACAGAAGTGTTCATAAATTGTAGGGGAACCACCTGTGTATATTGTAATAAAAGCTATTAGCCCTGCTAATTAAAATACCGTCATAATGACCCTATTTAAAGTGTGCATATATATCAGCTTATCTAAACAGCTGAATGTGTTTATGATTTTTTTTAAACAGGCTTTGGGAACCTGTCTCCTCTGACCTGGTACGGCCAGTTGTTCTGCGTGTGCTACGCCCTGGTGGGAATCCCCATGTTTGGCATACTGCTGGCTGGAGTCGGTGACCACATGGGCACAGTGCTGCGAAAAGCGGTGGCCAAGATTGAGACCCTCTTCCTGGTGAGGATGGTCTGTCCTGCCCAGGAACAAACCTCAGTTGGATTTACACCTAAATGAGTCACAGCTAAGAGGCTCCTGTCATTGTAAATAACTGGAAACTTTGTGAGGTTCTGGTTAGGGGCCCGGTAGAGCTTCCTATCTGGATGTGAGCCACTGCTGTTAATATTAATGCATATTGTTGTTCATATGAAAGAAGACATTTTCATCCTTGCTCTTTTGAAGGAAGGAATAATGTAGTGCTACTAAATTAAACACCAGCTGCCTCTAAAAAAAGGTGCAAAAAATTGCAAAATGTCTCTGCAAGTGACGTTTTATTTAAAGGTCCTACATGCCTCTTTTCAGCAAATGAACGCTGTGTATATGTGAGCAAAGAAAGCAAGAGAGAAGCAAACAGATACAAACACCGGCTGAGTTTAGGTTGCACTGAAACACAGAAGCCAACATGAAAATACAGTAACCTGCCCAGTCCTTGTCTCCTGGTTTCAAATTAGTCTATAAGTTTCAAAGTCTCTCAGCTTTAGTTTCCACAGAGCTCTGAAGGAATCAAAGAGATGTGGGCATCAAAAAGAGGCAATCATAGCTAATGGTAATGTTCGCCACATTAGCCGCACAACATGCTAACACTAAGGATTTTCCTCTTGTTGTGGTGACATTTCCATCAGTGGAGTTCGCAGAAGCAGCTCTAAAAAGTAAACAAAATCTTGACCTGTGTGTAAAGCTGCCACTATTAACCTCTAGATTTAGCTCTCCCAGCTTATTGGAGAAATTTATGCAAAAACGTGCCAAAAATGTATCAAAATGTGCTCAGAGTCTGTCAAAATGGGACAAAATATGCCCAAAAATTGGCAAAAGTGTCCAAATATATCAAAATGAGCAAAAAATAAGCCAAAATTTTCCCAAGCTGTATCAAAATGTGTCGAGACTACACCCAAATAAACCTTCATTTGTTAACAGGAACAGCAAACTTTAAAAATGTGGGTCTCGACTGTTATTATAAGAGACTTGTGGGTCCTGAGGCTGGACCAGTTGAGAACCACTGGGCTGGAAGAATGGCCGTAGTGAACGCCTTCATCTTCTCACAGCTTTTATTTTACACCTCCAAGTTTTTCCACCATACAAAACAGAATTAAAAGGGATTTTTGCTGTATGGGACCTTTAATTAGGGGCAGGTGGGTGTAGCTGCGACACAGGAGCCTTCTTCAGGGGAACCATGGGATTTGCAGCTGTGGAAGATGACATACTATATTTTACTTATTTATTTTAAGCTGCCATCTTAAAAATGGCAAAGAGCTTTAAACCTGCAGTGCATAACTATTGTCCCCCCTTCTGCCAGTGAGAAGTGTACTATAACTGTTGATAATGTTTTATTCTGTATCTGCATGTGCTGCTATCTTTCTTGTAGAAACGTAAAGTCAGGCCCACGACGGTGCGTGTGATCTCAGCAGTTCTCTCCATCCTGATTGGCTGTCTGATCTTCCTCGCCGTGCCGACAGTCGTGTTTCATCAGGTGGAGGACTGGACGTTCCTGGAGTCGCTCTATTTTGTGGTCATCACTCTCACCACTGTTGGCTTCGGAGACTTTGTACCAGGTACTGACACAACAAACACAAGGACAGCAGGTTGGTCTTATGTGGGGTCCAAACCCACTCATGATTACCAGGGTAGGAAATAAGAAATTCAAATTCTCATAACCAAACTAAAGCTAAACTAAAACTAAAAACTATTTACACACTTATACTCTGGCACCCCTGTGATGAGAGTAAACAGTAGAATGCAAAACAATTTGAAGACGTCACTTTGGGCTTCAGAAAATGTGATGACTGTTTATTCACTGTCATTTCATACATGAAGTAACTAATCTGAAAGTTATCTGCAGATTAATTGATAATAAAAAAAATAGTTGTGGTGCTGAAGATAATGGAAAAGAGTGCAGGACTTTTACCTATAAATTATTTTTACCTGTTGCATTCTTTATTAAACAAGTACATAAGGCTGATTAAACCTGTCAGTACCAAACATCTCTGTATTTTTCAGTTTACCACAGTTTTAAATCTGGTCTCTGTGGCGACATTCACCTGCTGGTGCACCGGTAGTGAAGCGTTAACAAGCAATGACTAGTTTGCCAGAGCTGAAGAGGAGAAGCAACCACAAAGTATGCTACAGAACCTAGTAAGATGGTAGAGCTTATAGAGGAAAACCTAAAGAATGTCCAAGAAAAGTTCAGAGAAAAAGTTACTGTGTAAGAAAAATAAGCAACTGTAATTACTCTCACTGCCAGAAGGGGGAGACAAACGTTCTGTACTGCAGGTTTAAGCAAAAGCTGTTTGACTGCAACAATGTGAACATGTCAAAATTTGTCTTCGGGGAAAAATGGCTGGGAGTCACCGGTCACGTCTGCAGCTCCTTCCATCGAGAAAAGAGGTGCTTTTCATTTTGCTAACTTATGCTGCCTTGCATCCTCTTTCCTCCCATTACCCAAAAAATCATTCCCCCTCCACCATCAGTGGGGGCAGTGGTGGTGTAAAAGGTTAAGCCCCTGACTACTGATCAGAAGGTCAGTGGATCAAATCCCACTGTGGCCACTGATGGGCCGTTGAGCAAGGCCCTTAACCTCTGACTGCTCCCTGGGCGCTGCACCACGGCAGCCCACTGCTCCTGCTACTTGTATGTATAGTAGGATGGGTTAAATGCAAATGCAGTGAATTTCCCCAAGGGGATAAATAAAGGTTAAATTATTATTATTAATTATTATTATCATGGAGGACCTTCCAGTCCCTTAAATTAAGCTTGACGGGATGAGGGGTGAGGAAGTTCATGGAGGAGCATAGAGAGGAAACACAGGCATCTCTTCCTCACATTTCCTCTCACATCCTCACTGGGAGGAGCTGAGATGCAAGGAAGAGATGGGACTGATGGAAGCAAGGAGACAAGTTAGCAAAAATAAAGAGCACCCAGCTTTTTATTTTGGACCCTGTCCTGTACAAGACTGCCTGTCTCCTGTGAGGTGGCAACAGAAGGGAGATTACTTCCCGAAGAAGGAGGGTCATAAAGGGCAGGTGATGCCTCGGACTGATCCATTGGCCTCATCGACTGTTGGACTCTTTATTAGACTGTTTACTTACAGCATTTCTTGTTTATCAATTCAATGAGCTCTGTAAAGCACTGTGAGACAACTGTGTTGTGATATTGGGCTATACAAATAAATTGAATTGAATTGAATTGTTTCTGTGATCACATGACATCAGACCCTTCTCACTTTTTCTCTGTGTCCAGATGGCAGAATCTTCAAGCTTCTGGTGTTGTTGTGGATAGTGTTTGGTCTCGCCTACTTTGCCTCCATCCTCACCATGATAGGAAACTGGCTGAGGGTTCTGTCTAAGAAGACGCGTGCTGAGGTGAGAGATTTACTGCTGGAAAGCAGGAATGTAAACCAAGAAAGGAAGAGTTGCACTTAATCTTGTCTCTCATCTCCTTTGTTGGAAACGTTTCCCTCTCAGATGGAGGAGTTGAGGGCCCACGCTACAGATTGGACACAGAACATGGATTTCCGCATCCCAAACCCTCTGGAGTTCAACGATCCTTTCCTCCTGCAGCGCCGGCGCTGGAAACGCAGCGAGCGTCGCCGCATCCGCCGAGGAGCCCAGGGCACTCTGGGATACTTGGTTCGAGGGGGATCTGAGAATGGACACCTGCCGAACCGCTGGGCCGGCCTCTCCAGCTCCTTGACCCAGCTGGAGGCCCATTCGTCCCTAGAGAGGGCGGTGGTGGCCAAGTCAAGGCCACGGGTGAGTGTTGCTGGAGGGGTAGCAGTCCAGAGAGCGGTGCTGGGACAGAGGGCTGAGCCGGCTGTGGGTCTGCAGAGGCTGGGGAGGTCATATCCTCACATGTTGGCCCGCTCGTTCTCCGTCCCGGTGGCTCGCTCCACCTTAGAGCTGGACTCGGCAGGTCCACCCATGCAGGAAGGATCGCTCTCTGGATCTGAGTCTCCGTTTGACTCCAGGTCAGACTGCTCCTCAGTCTCCTCGTCCTTCTTGGCGCTCCACAAGTTCCAGCCATGCCACACCGTCAGCAGCATGGAGGAGGGAGGAGCGAGACCTGCACCCATGACCACCACACAAGAGAAAGACCAACCGATTCCTGCTGAGAACTGTGAATCTGTAGCAAACATTAGCCACAAACACCCACCTGCCCCTAGTCTTCCCTCTCGCTCCTCTCCTCTTGCCCCTTTCCTCCACCCAGTCGTCCCTCCCTCCCCTCATGTCAGCACTGCCTCCTCAGCAGGCTGCCAGCTGCTGGACTTCTTTGGAGAGAACCTGGCGTACATCGACGAGTCCTCGGACACGCTGAGCGATCGCGGCCAATCAACAGTGAGCGAGGAGAGGAGGAGGCGGCTGCGAAAGCCCAAGAAGAGGAGCATGAGGAGGCAGCTGTCACACAGGTGGAGCTCCCTGCAGGTGAGGAGGCCCAGCAGTGACATGATGCCACCATCCAATCCCCCACCGCCACCTCCAGACTCTTCTCTATCAGACCTGCCCCAGTCAGGGAACCAGACAGATTCAGTTTCTGCACTCTGACGACCACCACACTCACAGCACGCTGCTAAAGTCCAGATGTGGCAGAACATAAAGGCCAATTATTGCTACAAGTACAAGTGCCACCTGCCACCATGCTTAAATCAGAACTCTTCTAATTATCTAAAGCATTTGTTTTCCTGGTACATGTGCAGTCATCCCAGTGGAGACTGTCTGTGGGATCATAGATATTGAGCTGCACACAAACATCTGCAGAGGAGTCTGTTCATACGCTTGCAGACCCCCGGATATGGGAAGTATGCATTGGCCTGACCAGTCCACATTAAAGCTGTGGGTTTACAGCAGTTAGAAGATACATACATCATGAATGTGGCTGAGGGGCCTGAATGTTTTAGTATTTATATTTAGCCTCACTAAATCAGTTTAGAAATGTTGCTTTGTTCCTCTGCGGTCGCGGCTAAGATGGCCTGACTTTACCATACACCACTAGCGTGACTAAAACGATACCTGTCCATGTGGAATTACCGGGCTGCTCCTACATTGTTTTCGAAACAAGACTCATAAATAAATCCGAAGAAAGAGACTAATCTGTCTTTCAAAGAGGGAATCATGTTAGACTTTAAAATGGGCCACACCTGGTTTACATAGTTGATGACTAGTGTCAGGAGGCAGTGAGTCACGTCATTATCTAAATATCATTACACATAATTATCTACTTTGTTCATCTTGCTTCCAGCCACTGAGCTCAGTCGATTGTCGACAGACGTACTCAACACTAAATCTGAGATTTAAGCTGGCTTTGTGAGGCTAACTTTTGGTGACTATGAGCTTTAACTTCAGTGCAGGTTTCCCGCAGCAACACTCGTCAACCGCTTCCGCTAACATGAGAAAATGTAAACACTTTAACGAAATAGAACATTAAAAGGGAGAAAGACCGGGGAAAGACAGCAGGAGACATATTTTACACAGTAAATGACATATATTTAAAGTGTGTTGAGGTCGTCCTGCACTAACTAAAACTGATCACAAGACTACACGTCAGGATCTGGGTGGCTTACCACCTCGGCTAAAAAAAGATTCCTGGGGGAAAAACCCTGCAATGGGTGGAGAAACGAACCACAACAACAGGACATCGGTTTCAAAGCACGGCAGGGCCATTATTCACCGTCACCCCACTGACAGTCCTCCATGTAATGCTGTCATACAGGTCCAGACTGCTAAAAAAAAACCTTCATGACTGAAGTCATTTGAGGGATAAAGGAAGGTGACAACTTCCCCAAGAGATTCTTTGATCTGCTGGTTTGTGAAACTGCTCTTGAATATTTTCGAGGCATAAAAAGGGTTAAAAAAAATCAGCCAGACAAACATCTCTGTGCTTCACCTCAGTTCTAAAAAGGTATAAAGCTATTAAAGCAAAGTTATTTGTAAGTTTGTGGTGTGAACCAACTGTACTATCAAGTGTCCTTAACTCACTGCTGGCAGGATTCTGCTTGTGGCCACTTCTCCTCTTGGCTGATACAGTTTATTATTTTTTAAGACTCCTTTGCTACATAAATAACTGCAGGTTTTTCTACTTGTGTACACACCTCTCATGTGCTGCCTATCCTCAGTTTAACCCTGTTGGATGCGTCCTAATGTCTTAAAGTGACCCATTAAAATGATGGTTATCAACTTGCACACACAGTTATTTGACATTAACATGAACTCCTCTTGCGGTATTTTCTTTTTATATAATTGTGATGATTGTCTTAAATGGTCCATGTGGACGTTTTGACTCCTCCAAGGCTGTGGAGGAGTATTTTTACATGTGTACAGTCTTGTTAGGTAATACACAGTTGTATGCACACTTGGACACACACTGATGCAAGACACATTGCAGCAAATGGTTCTAATACTTTCAACAGACGTCAGCAACATGTTAAGAAACACAGTAACACGGCAACAGAGGCAGTGAAAACAGCTGTGTTGTTGCAAGATGTGAAGATGCAAATGTTTTATGAGGAAGTGTTTTGGTGACTGACAGTGAAGAAGAAAAGTCCACAGGGCACCGTTAAACTTCTGTGATGCTTAGTGATATAAAAGTTTGTTTTATAAAGGAAACAGGGAAACAGTTTCAGGAAACACAGAGGTATTAATCTCTAGTAAGACAATGTGTTTTTATAAAGAAGACGGTGAATTACATGTTTACAAATCCCATCAGACGAGCACAGACATATGCACCTAAATTATCAAGTCAACATTCATTTTAAGCTTCACACAGAACTCAGACCTGCATTCAGACACATCACCGTCCTCCTATTATGGTCTTTGTTGCTGGTTTAACTCTCTAATCGGATCTCAGGTCTGTACTATGAAGCCAGATCAGTAGTTGCTGCTAACTGATGCTGCACAGATACCCTGCTCGGAGGAGGTTATGTTCAGAGTTTGGAATTTAAGAAGCGTCCCCTTTTAGATTTCTTTCCTGACGATATTCTGATATACGTATCCTTCATTATGGGACAGTGTCAGGCCTAAATGCACTTCTTCAATATCATGTTTTTTTTGGGTTTTTTAGATTTATTTTTGGCTTTTTCACCTAGATAGAGTCGGAAACAGGAGAGAGTGGGGAAGGACATGCGGTAAATGCCCGAGGTGGGACTCGAACCCGGGTCAGCCGCTACGTCTCTGCATGTGGGTCATGCGGCATAACCATTAGGCTATCGGGGCGCCCCTTCAATATCATGTTTAAATTAAAAAAGTGTAAAGTTTAAGAGCTCTAACATGCAGAGGTCACGTTAGAAAAAGCAGCTGAATTGCACAAAGTAGTAAAATACGTATATTAACTTCCACTGTTTGCTATTTTCTACGAGCATTCCTCTCTTGCCTCGTTTACAGTAACCGTGTTGTGGTTTTTTTATTGCAATAAGTCTGTTTTTTTAAAAAGCTCTCCATTTTAACCCTTTAAGTCCTAGTCCATCATCGGTGACATGTTTGGGCAAGCACACATTGGAATACCGTAATTATGGCACCATTTGTGCTATCGGAAAAAATCCAATGGTTTCTGGAAGTTGAGGCGTTGCGCTTTACAACCAATATGGCGTCATTACGGTAATTTCATTCATGCCCCCCCAGAAAGCTCTAGAAGCAGCCCCTTTGTTCCCAGAGAGCAGAGAACTGCCCTGTGTGATTAAAAGAAAACACACAAAATATTTATGCTCAATTACATAGTTTTTCCCCACTAAAACACTAAAATCTAATTCCGTTTTTGGGTTTTTCTTCATTTTAAACCATAATTACTCTTATAACAGGCAGTAGATTGTAAATAACTTCCAGATATTGAAAGTTTCTTCTGAAAAAATGGGCAGAAGGACTCACAGGACATTTTCTGACCCTTTTCTATTCAAAATAAGAAAAAAAGACCAGGTAGGCATTTTGAGGCTCAGGTCTTAAAGGGATAACAACCTGTTCCTCTTGAATGAAGCAGGCAGCATACGGTCAGTATATTTTGTGCAGAAGATGAGACAAATGACACAACAGAAGCCGCCTTATATGAGATCGTGCAGAACAAAACCTGCTTAATAGAGAAAGTTCATAACCACTGTAGTGACCCCTAATATCTCTGACTGGGGTTTCAGGTTTTGTTGATCCAGCAAACACAAAGAAAGCCTGGTTTTGTTGAACTTGCTTCATGGTACAGCCCTCAGGTTTGTAAAGACCTGTGACTGGCTGGATTTTCTAAAGCCTGAAAACAGACCTAAAGGAACTGCAGAAGTCTAGTTTCTCAAAATACACTTTGCTGAAAGGATTTTTTTCCAATGATGTCAAACAGTGAGCTTTAACTCGTTGTCTATGAGCCCCAGAAAGAGTAAAGTTTAGTCCATAGTACAAAATGCACACAGTATAAAGGTGTTATACAGGATGTGGTTCACTGTAGAGCAGCAGACGTCACATGACCTGAACCCTGAAAGTCCTGAATGAACTCGGTTCTCGGTGGATAAACAGTCAGTTCCTGCTTACTCAGAACCAGGGACTACTACACGAGGATATCGTGGCATTCTGCCCACCACCAGGGCCAAAATAAGTAACTGACTGAATCCACACTCAGATTCAGGCTCCCACATATTTTGTCACTTGTTGACAGATGGTTGGAAGCAGAAGTAGATGCTGCTGCCTACGACCCATCAGCAATATTTTCATTGAGAGTCCTAACTGACCTACGAAGGATGTTTTTACAGTTTCTCTGTTTGTTTTAATTCTTCTTTATGTGCAATAAAAAAAAAAGCTGAGATATTATCAGTATCAAAATAAACCTGTGGCCTCAAACTCTCATTTAGATTTCAGATCTACACTACAGACTTATGGTACAGGGCACCGTTGAAAAGTGGAACCTGCTCAAATTAACTTAACATTTATCTATAAAAAAAACAAAACAGCAATGTTAACTTTTACAGGCACACATTTCTGAGAGTTAGAATCTATTTGCTGGCATAAAACGATTTTAAATACACATCGTTTTTAGATTCACAAAGACAGGCATTTAAATCTGACTGTTTGAATGAAAACCTACACATAAATTATAATTTAAATGTTACAATTTCATTTAGCAGACGCTTTTATCTGAAGCAACGTACATCTGAGGCAATTTGGGGTTCAGTGTCTTGCCCAAGGACACTTCGGCATGTGGAGGGGCCGGGCATCGAACCGCCAACCTTACAATCATTAGACAACCCGCTCTACCACCACCTCTATATCCTTCCAATCTAAATCTAAATAATCATATCCTAAATGTAAATCTACTTGTGGTACCCTTCCTCTCTGCTCGTTCGTGGCACATAATATTTGGCCTGATTCCCCCTGCTATGAATTAAACATTAAAAGTGCACATAATCAAAGGCAAAATCTATCATATTATTACATTTACACAAAAACATACATTCAGATAAGTTTATATGCGCAAAATGTCAACAAAATTTTGCTTCGAATGACAGAATAAATAAAAGAACTGTTACAAGCCTGTTAATGGTCTTTTTTCCCTCTGTTTTTTTAAAAAAATCTTACAATTTAAAGTTTGCTTGGTTCCCAGTGAAAAGAATAATAGAAACCAGAATGAAACTCCTGTTCTGTATCAGCGAGATGCACATGGTTAAGTTATATTAAAGTTTAGTTATTAGGATATGAATTAAGTTCAGTTTTACAAGGATAAAACATTTAAAAGTTTAGTTTTTTTTCTAAATGTGGCTAATTGTGTTATTAATTTGAGTATGTTTCACCACCAGATTGACTAAACTGTCAATAAATGCAATCAAACATCACTCTCTACATCTCTACTGAGCTTGCCTGCCGTGCATTCAGACCTGGAAAACCCAGAAATGACGCCCTCATCTGTTTAAAGAGAGAACAGCCAGGCTTCTGTGGGTTTGGCCTCCCAGCTGTTTTGTCCCAGCGGGCCTCAAATACAGCTCTGGTCTCCAAGTTTGACTGCTTGAAGAATATGGCTTCAATAATGCTGAGGCCACAGATCGGTATCATCTGTTTACTCCAGTGTCTCGTTGCCACTCTGCTGCTTGTATAACTTTATATTTTCTGTTTATGGTGTCCTGTTGCCCCGAGAGCTGTATTTTAACTTAACTGCCAGAAAAAAATAGGAATGACTTCAGTCTAAAGTCTCGTCAGAACCTGTACTCTGAGCCGAAGCCATAAGGTGCATGTGTGAGAGAGAGAAAGTGAGTTTCTGTTATTCTTAAGAACCTTTTACAGCCTTTATCAAAGGCTCTCTTACATTTTTGGTCAGTATGGGAAGGGTGGGTGAGCGTGTCAAGAACCAGAGCCATGAATCATGACATATTCTGCTATATGGAGGCTAAACAAGCTGGATATATGTATGGGTGTGCACTGGATGCCCTGAGGGTCTACACACACACACTTCAAGGTCAAAATCACAGACATGGTTTATGAAGAGAGAAGTGTGTGTGTGAGCTGGGGGTCGATATCCACAGCAGACGTCCCTCCCAAGGACAGAGGGACCCAGTGTGAGCCGGAGGAAGGCGCTCTACTGTGGGATAAGTACAGGTTGGATATAGCAAGGGGTAGTTAAGTGGAAAAGACTAACAGATGCTGGGGCTAGTTTACTCAGGGGGGAGGGAGGCCTGACACCCCAACACACACACATAGACACAGTGAGGCCGAGTTCTCACTGCGGCTTAGAAAAACAATTTTACTGCTAGGCTGCAGAACAGTTTGTATCTCTTTCAGCTATTTTAACAACAGAAGCAGTTTGGATACGAACCTGACCCTTCAGAACAGTGTGATTCTTTAAATTATGAAAAAAACATTCTCTGTGTAGCAGCATCTAGTCGTGCAGACAGCTTTGTTTTTCTTTGGCCCATTTCTGAGATTTCTGTCCACATCCCAATACTCTGGAGCTCAGTGGAAGTTTGTTTGTGTCGCTCACAGCTTTGATAAATGACATTTAAACAAGGCTAACACTCTGGAGCCATGCTAGCTGCACATGTCCTGCTAATGTGCACATGTTAAACAGGTAAATGTTCTACAATTTTAGTTATTTAGCAAATGTTAGCATGGTAGCAATTAACAACCACAAACATTTACAAAAGGTGCATGCAAGCAACATTTTCTAACGCTAACAAATGCTATGACCTGCAAATGTTTGCTAACACTAAGAAATATTGCCCACACACTAATACTTGCAAACTGACACTAGCAAATGTTGCTTGAATGCTAACATTTCCTAACTGAAACAAATAAATATTGCTCACATGCTAATATTCTTAACACTAACAGATGCCTGCAAATATTTGCCAATTAATAAACGTTGCGAGCATGCTAACATTTGATAGCTGACACTACCCGATGATACGGGGTCAACCTTATGTTCCCACATTTTTAAGATTTCTTCTTTCACTGAAAATTTTGAAAATTAGGCCCTATGTTCCCACAGCCCTATGGTCCCACAGTCCTATGTTCCCACAGCCCTATGTTCCCACAGCCCTATATTCCCACAGTCCTATGTTCCTACAGCCCTATGTTCCCACATGTCTCACATTTCTAAGACCCCGTTTACACAAAGGGAAAATGCAGATATTTCCACACGGTTTGGCCTCTCATTTACACGAAAACCCTGTTTTTATCTTAAGAAAACGATATTTTCTAAAAACTGGGAACATAGGGCCTAATTTTGAAAAATATCTTTGGAATGTGGAACATAGGGCTGGTAACATTAGGCACACTCCCAATGATACTTGCATGCTAACATTTGCTACCTTACACAATAAATGTTGTTCCCACGCTAATGTTTGCTAACTGATACAGACTTCACAAATGTCATGAACATGCTACCTTACTCTAACAGATATTGCTTGCATGCTAATATTTGTTAACTAACAAATGTTGCTAACATTTGCTAACTAAAATGGAGGACATGGCATACTAAAATTTGCTGATTTGCACGAAAAGAGTACAGTGGAGGCTCATTGGAATAATGTTACTCTGGAAAAAAGTGGAAGTTGGGGTGGATTTCATGAGATGAGAAGAGTTTACATTTTATATTGGCTACACATGTTGGACTTTAAAACGTGGATTCTGGTATTTTAGTCTATAGTATAGTTTGATGCTTGGTTGAGTGTGTTGTGGAAGTAAAAT
>OMNN01100242.1:0-11972 GCA_900302755.1 Chromis chromis | reverse complement strand
TCTCACTTTTAGCAGGGTCACAGAGAGAACATCTGCTGCAGACGTTTTCATACACAATCACCATAAAATTCACAATAAAAGCTGAGGAATAATGTCTGTACTATCACGCATGACCTCACCAGCTGCACTCACACACACACACACACACACACACACACACCCAGTCGCTCTCTGTCTCCCTCTCACACACAAACCACTGGCATACCAGAGAGCCTATATTTAAAATGAGCCCTGGGGATGTTTTTTATTTTCAGCATTTAGACATTCTATCAAAAGTGGTCAATGTGGACACTTGGGTGTAGAGAGAGAGTCTGAGTGAATCAGTGGGGCTGATGGTAAACATAGGTATGACAAAATATAATCACAGCACAGGATCAGCAATGAGTCAACAGCTTTTTACAATAAGATAATGAATGCACATTCAGAAAACGAGCACGAAAGTGTGATTATGGAATGTTTGAGCCAGACCCAAATAGTTACAAATTTGCTAAGGCTGCAAAATACCACCTTCCAAACTTGCAGCCGTTCCAAATACAGCCCTATCATCCATCCCACGTCTCATTTTCAAAGCCTCTCTTTTCTCCCTCTCTCCTCCCACCACAAATCCCAGAACCTCGAGCAACAGAGAGAGAGAGAGAGAGACAGAGGAGATGAGGGGAGCATTTAAATCTAGCGTTCCGTGAGTGGTCGGGTTGGTGTCTGGAAATCTTTCACATCCTGTTTACGCCGGGCAGATTTCAGCCGGGGACCGCAGAGAGCTGGCACAGCCTCTGCCTGGACACAGCTCCTCTCTCTCTTTTCTATCTGTTCCCTGCTTCCTCCGCCTAAAGATCTCAGTCTGCAGCCCTTTCCACACCGCCTCCTTCCTATCAACACCTTCAAACCTAAAGCAAACAGTCTGGCGCGCTCCGCTGCCCACGGCCGCAGGAATACGACAGAGGCGGCATCAAAATCCTGATAAAAAGAATCCTTTTTCTGCAGCAGGCGCACCGATCGTGGCCAAATTACACAACACCGCCTTTTAATTTCAATATCCAAGTACAGGTTTAATAGAGCTATGTCGTCCTATTTACAGTGTCCTATATCGAACGGAAAGTTCCAGAGAGTGAAGAAGGTGTCATGCCTGTAGAAAGTGGGAGCAAAATCCTGATATTTGAGTCGTGTAGCGTAAAAAAATAACATCTCAAAAGTCTGCTAAAGGTGATCAAAGAGCGAAGCTTAATGAACAGAGGATCCGTCTGTCCTCCTGGATTTATTCCCCCCTGAGAGAAGCAGTTTGTAGTTTTAGTCCTGTCGTCATTCTCTTCCTCTCTGCCTCCCTCACATCTCCGTCTGAACTTGACTCCCTCAGCGGCACTTGCAGGATTTGACGACCATGTTGGAGAGCTGCTCAACACGTGGTGTGCGGCCTATGAAGTACATGATGGTGAGGGGCTCCAGGTCCTGAGGAACGCAGCAGGGTGAGGCAGAGGCCTCAGGGTTCAGCTTGTTGTACAGCGGCAGGATCTGACCAGGGAACAGAAATGACAGGAAGTTGAAGTCATGGAAATGTAGCTTCCTAACTGGTGTAATAGTGAATGAAAAGGTCGTGCATGAACACAGTATTTGCTTAAGTTTGAGTAGTTTTCAGTTATTTCACAAGCAGCTGTTACATAATAGTTTAACATTTTCTGAAAAAGGGCGAGAGATTAGATAAGATGATCTTCATCACTCTAGCATTTGTACAGTAAATATGAAGCTACAGTCAGTAGTGGAAAGTAACAAAGTACATTTACTCAAGTACTGTGATTAAGTACAGTTTTGAGGTGCTTTTACTTTACTTGGCTGTTTCTATTTTATGCTACTTTCTACTTCTGCATTTCAGAGGGGACGTTTTGTACCTTCTACTTCACTACATTTATCAGACAGCTTTAGTTACTTTTAAGATGAAGATTTTACACAGTGGATAATAACTGTCAACAGTCTTTTAAATACACACACACAAAAACACACTGTTACAATGTTACAATTTCATTTGGCAGACGCTTTTCTCCAAAGCGACGTACATCTGAGAAAGAACAACACAAGCAAAGATCTAGATAGAAGGCGAAAAGGCCAGGAAGAGCAAAAACTCTACTTTAGGTCCTGATTGGGCACAGTGCTCACAGACAGTGCTCGAGAAGTGCACAGTTTTAATAATAGGAATAACACTGTTAAAGACGTAACCAGTGGTTTTCAACCCTTGTGGCTTCTGTTGTCTTACAAAAAGCACTGTGTCGTCTGGGTCACGTTTCAGCTGCATATGAGTTATCAACTGCACGTAATATTGTTTTTCTCCTCAACTCACATGGTTTCATTTTAACTCACATGCTTCCAATATCTCATCCTGCTGACACATTGATGTTTCAACATTATATTAGTAGGATTTTTTATGCAGGACTTTTACTTGTAATGGAGTATTTTTACATCCCTGTACTGGTAGTTTTACTTAAAGGATCTGAATAAATCTTCCACCACTTGCAGAGAAGACTGGCTCTGCCCAAACGTAAGAGAATTGGCCAACCCGCACCTTTAAAGCTCAGTAATTAACTTTTATATCATGTTTGATCCATAATACGTATACAAAAGTTTTTACTGTGATTACTTGCAGGACACAGTAACTTTCTAGTTTCCTTTGGCTCCCTGATTCCTTCACCTTGATGAAGACTTCAGGTCCACCTGTGTCCAGTGTCTGTGCTAAGCTAAGCTTCGTGAGATGAGAGATGTGAGGGTAATACTGATCTTCTTATCCAACTCTGTGTAATTCCCAAAATTGAATTTAAAGTTTATTTCTTTAATCAAATCCGATCAGATTACAGCCACATGTTCTGAATGAGAGAGATTTTTTTTCTTTTGTTTCTTTTGTTGTTTTGTGTAAACTTTGAATTCTAAGTGCTGCATATGATGAAGGTTGTATGAGTTGGCAACACATCCTCTAACCTCGGTCTGTCAATATGTCTCCTTATTTTCCGTTTAAGTACAGCAAAAAGCTGCCAGACTCTGTTCAACTGAAGCCACATTTTGACAGCAGAACAAAATTACAGCAAACTTCAATGTCAAATAAAAGTGAATATCAACCATGTCTACATCAGAGTGAACATGAACGTCAAGCTGTAGGCCGAGCTGTGAGCTGAAACAGACAAACACGCGCTGTTGCATAAACCTATATGTTCCGTAACAGGCTTCTGAGAGGTGGCAGCCCATTTATGACACTGGGGTTAACCAATCTTAGCTAACCACGGTGTTTAGTTGCCACAAACAATGCACTTTAAGCTCATTTAAGGGAAACGCCACCCGCATTTCAAATTTTCTGTGCATTAAAGTCAGGCTGAAAGTTGATTGGAGTTTGGTCCAAACCAGAGTGTTTTACCAGAAAGTCTGAGCAGCTACTTGGATTTTTCTGACAATCACAGATGTTTTCTGTTTATGTAATCTGGCTGTGTCTGCACTGAGAAGTCTGTCACTGTTTCCATTGGAATTATTCAGCACAAAAGGTCATGAATCTTCAGATTGGAGCAAAATATAATTTGGAAAAAAGAACACATTTGTCTTTGCCTGACCTCACCAGAGAGGGTAGTATAATTTATTAGTCTGAGTTGTGGTCTGAAGGGCCTTGAAAAGATGTAGGAAGTCACAAAATGAGCTGCTAATATCAAGGAATCTGTATCTGGACTGAGTCACATGTTGGGCTGCGGTATTGCCTGAAGTTTTTTGATATTAGTGTCAGCACACTGGTAAAACAATACTTCATTCTTTTAACAACCTTTCTTTAACAAACATAAATATTTCGCCAACATTTTCCTCACTGTGGGCTCATTTATTTTATTATGTCCTGAACTTCAATGGAAACGGCTCGACCTTGGCTAATATTAGAGAGAAATGTCATAAATGAAAAAATTGAAAAAAACTGATGCACTATGATCAACATTTTTTCAAGTGCCCACATCTGTTACCAACACTGGGGGGAAATGGTGAATCTGAATGCTAGAGATATTTCACTATTTAAATGTTTTAATTGTTTCCAAACTTGCCTCACATCTGCTCTGTGTATGCACAGCCTGTAGTTCAGCCGAAAAGTCCCGATGACTGTTGGTTCTTTCTGTTTTTATGGCTCCTATAAATTATTTTGGCATTGTTTAAAGGATAACATGCCTTTTAAACCCGCCAGCAGGTTTTGGGGTTCAGAGGGTTAATATTCAGCAGCCATATGTCATCTTACAAAGGCAGGTGAACCCTGAAACTCACCATGTTGTAGTGGTTGTTGGCACTCCAGAGGTACGGACAGTTGCCAGCACAGAAGTTGGCTTTGTAACCTTTTGGCTCATGGATCCACTTCCAGTTGAGGTCACGCCTGAAGTCGATGTAGAGCGAGCGCAGGCAGCAGCCCTGGTCTGAGCCACTAAGACACACAAAGACAGACATATGCATTTCAACTCCCATCCTTCTTTTCAAGGTCTGAGGCAAGGACCCAAAGATGGGTCATGGGAAAATGACCACAGGTCACCGTTGAAGAAGCAGCCATCACAAGGTAATGACTATGCGAGGCTGCCAGAGTTTTCCCCTGCAGCGTGAAGTAGTCTAAATAAAACACTGCATGCCTGTTGGCCTGCAGTCTAAACACAGGGTCAGAACTGTTAGTTTTGCCACACAATAGTCTGCAAAGTGGGACAGAAGAAAAAAAAAAACTCTGAAATTCAGCACCCACCGCAACTAGATTTTTGAATTATAAAACTACAAATCCTGGAGGAGCATCAGTGCTGTCAGTCAGTCACACAAAACCACACACAAGTGGCTGGTTGGCGGCCTACCGAGAGCAGGTTGTGGTGTCTGTGGCGGCCGCCCTCTTCTTGCGGTTCTTCTTGGCCGGGTTGTCCACTCTGTCACTGGGCAGCAGGGTGAGGATGAGGTGCGGCGTCTTGGTGCTGAAATCCGCCTGGCCTTTAACCTGACCGGGTTTTCTCATCTGTCGCAGTCGCTCATCATCCAAACCTACAGAAAGCAGAGTGACAGTTAGTACAGTGGTTCTCAACCTGGGGCTCCTCACCCACAAGGGTCACAGGATAAACCTGAGGAGGTCACACACTAATTAACAAGGAAGAAAATATGAACCAAACTTACTCTACTGCAAATTCTGTTTTTTTTCTTGGATTTTTCACCCTTCTTATGGTGAGATATGGGATACTACTGCAAAGTGAAGAGCCCACAACTATACACTTGTAACCAGAAGAGAAGACATTGCTTCATTTTAAAAAGGTCACAAACAGATTATGTGGTTAATACTGAATATGAACTACCACATGTTTCTGTGGTCATTCACATTCAGTATTAACCACAGATTCTGTTCATAATTGCTGCTGTTCCAGCTTTGATTCAATCTGCATGACTGTGTTTTTCTGAGAAGGCAGTAGACAGTTTGTTCTACACGTTTCCAGCACTGCTGAACAAATACTGCAGTATGAAGACAGAAATAATATGCGATACAGATGTTTCCTCAACCAGGAATGATGGTCTGACTGTTTGTCTGACTTCATGGTTTTTCTGGCTCTTTCTGGCCTACAGGAGCACAAGAGCTCAAAACAAGCCCCCGCTTGTCTTACATCAGTATCACAAGCTGAATTTGTTTCCACGTGTGAAAAAACTCCGACTTGGCTCAGCTGAGAGCAAATCCTGAGGAAAGTGCCATAATTTGGGGGACTAAGTGAAGCAACACAGACAGTCTGGTATTCAATAGTATCACAGTGTGTGGAGGAACAGGTTCTCCATTATTCCTCTACGATAGTGTGCAAGTGATTCATGATTAATTTTGAAGGCGCCTTACACAACACTCTCTACTTTATGTTCACATTTTGTGACCTGTAGGATCGTTGCGGTGGCAATAAATCTTCCTTTATGTTAAGTTTGCCTTTTTCACCTTTGTGGCCACTGGAATAAAACTGGAGTTTGACTTCAGCTTTTTAGTGCATCAAATCTCTGGCACACTGTTCGTCCTGATTATTTATTAATGTGCTGCGGTTAGCTCAACAGCTTATTTTCACATGCAGCTCCAATGTGACTAATGTTTCATGCTGAACAGCCTTCCACAAACAACCATCATCTACATGTGAGAGTTGATCAAAAAATTATGAGATTGTGCCTAAAAAAAACTAAAAACACATACGAGACTTAAAGTTGGCTGTCATCCCTGTTGATACAGAGACCCTGCTCCTGCACTACTTGTAACGCACCCTGGAAGCCCTGTTATGTAAATACATCAAGCACCATTTGCAATAGGCACTCAATCTCTTAAACACTGTCAAAACAACAACTCTTCAACTTGAATTTTATTGTAGTGGATGGAACGTCACAGGGAGCAACGACTGTGCTGTTGAGGCCAAAAAACTTGTGTGTGATCGCTACCCTGTGAACGGGTGCACCACACATTGAAACAGCAGAGCAGGTTTGGAGACTGTGGCCTCTTCAACTGCGAAAACTGCTGTTTCTTCTCCTGGTGGTAGCCAGAAACCCTCCTCTCATCACCACTAATGATCCTTGACATGAAAGTTGCATCATCTCGGCTGCTAACCTACACAGAATGTAACGTTTTCTTTCCTACTCAAGTTTGCTGTGCTTTGAGAAATCACAAACCTACCAGTGGTCTCAAAAAATGTTTGTAGCACAGGTCCTGCTGTGATAAGACGGTCTCACGCGACATTCTGACTAATGGCAATTACTGTTTCTACGCGCTGCATGCACATGACCATGTTGTGTTCCATGCACAAGAATCATAAAGTGGCTGCAGCCCACAGGAAACACTTAATTCATTCTAATCAGGCTGAAAACTGAAAAGGTCTTTACTGGGGTGTCTGTAATGTCAAACAGCTTCTTTGGAACAGGTGGTTAAGCTTGAATTGCATTTAGCAGCATCTAGTCTGCACATCAATGTCTGACTGGGCTATCACAAAGTGCAATGAAAACACAAAAAGAGCAGCAACAAACCAGCAAACAGGGCCTCCAGCTCCTCACTCTTGTTGGGAACGATGTTGTTGGTGGATGGGACGAAGGTGCAGCAGGGACAGTGGACGCCCAGTTTTAGGCCAAGATTGTTCTCTGTAGTAGGAAGACGTAAAAAAGGGGGCACATGAGGGGATAAAGTACACAAACACTGGTGCATGCCATATAATGGGAAATGGCTTGCTGGTGATGAGGCTGACCTGGATCTGACACCCAGTCCTTTATGGTGTCGGTGATCTCCAGAGAGATCCAGGCTCCCTTGGCCCTCGGCTGAAGGGTGCGGGAGTCGATATAACGTTGAGTGGAGGTGCTTTCTTCATCTGGCTTTAGCAACTGACACAAACACAAACACAGAGGGACAGGACAGTGATGGATCTGAGGAGGCAGTCAGCTCATCTGCTCAATCCCTACATTAGAGCAACCTCTTTTCTTTTTAAAGATTTATTTTTGGCCTTTTATGCCTTTATTGGATAGGACAGTGGATAGATTCGGAAACGGGAGAGAGTGGGGAAGGACATGCGGTAAACGCCTGAGATCAGAATCGAACCCGGGACAGCCGCTACGCCTCTGCACTTGGGTCATACGACATAACCGTTAGGCTATCTGGGCGCCCCCAGAGCACACTCTTTTCTCATTGGGATAATACATAACTATCTCTAAATCTGTCATCAGGAATATAAATTATGACGAGCCACTTTCCTACAGCTAGCATATTCTGTAAGGTGTGAAGAATCTCCCTCGAGCCAAAACTGAAATTGTTCAGTTTGTGAAGATTTAGTGTCATAATAGTCCCGTTGGCCTGAAGCCCAAAATTCTGGAAAATTCCTGGGTCTGCTTCTTTTATAATAAGCGGAGACAAATGTGGTCTGACGGGATTTTAAAAAAGTTTGGATGTAGTGTCTTCTCCTGAAAAATGTGGTTTATTTGGATGTAAAAGCCGAAAAAGACAGAAATCAAACGGTCTCGCTGACACTGATGGTTAGTTTGGTGGTTCTGCTGGCGTCAAAGTGATGAACAGATGAAGTGTGTTTCATGGCTCTCGCTTCGTGTCAGCGCGGTGGTTACCTGATAGATCTCCACTCTCTGCTCCGAGGCCCGGGCCTGCGGGTTGGGAGCTCTGAAGATCCTGAACTCAGCCTTGACCAGGGTGCTGTTGGTCAGGTCGACTCCGCTGACGTCGAAGTGGACGACTCTGTAATGGGGGTTGGGTGCTACCGGCTGCACCACATCTGGATGGAAAAAAACAAAGCGTGACTAATGCTCCAAAGATTTCACATGACTTTAGACTGTTGTATTTATACTGTTGGTTAAAACAGCGCTGCGGGACTGATGCATTGTCTTGGACATAATTACTGCTGATGAGCGTCTTGGAACTAAATTATAGGCTTGGGCACAGAGACTAAATGTGTTGAGTCTTATGTTTAATATATGGGTGATTGTTGTGTTCATGGGTTTCACTGTATGAAACATCACCTACCACCTAGACAGTTATGTAATTACGTGCCATGTAGCACCCAGCATCATTAATCTTAAAATCTCCCAAGGTCCATCAACAACAAGTTTTGTTTTTTAACGCAACATCTGCCTGCTGACGACCACAGCTGGGAGTCCAACGTTATAATGCTGCTCTGAAGGACTCAGACAACCGAGAGCCTTGCTCAAGGGCACATCTGCAGTAGTTTTTTACAGTTTTACGACGGGCAGAAGCGCAGCAGCTCACAGCAGCTTCCACTATTTAAATAGCAAATCACAGGCAAACTTTTTATTCAAGTATCATTCGTGCAAATTCTGTAAGTATGGAAAATTCTAAGATAGTGGGACCTTAGTGAAGAATTCTGTGAAACTTCACTTCAGAGTCCACTTCACAGAAAAATATTGTACTGTTTTAGTCCATTTACTGCAACTGCTGGTTCAGAATTGTAGTCCCCAAATTGAGCATCCATAAGAAATAAATAAACATTTAATATCTGGTCTCTAACAGACTATGATGCATGGGTGAATGCAGTGTGAGAGTGAGTGGTTGGTGGTGGTCGGAGGGGCCGATGGCGCAGAATGGCAGCCTCGCTTCCGTCAGTTTGCCCCAGGGCAGCTGTGGCTACATACGTAGTTTACTACCATCGAGTATGGAGTGAATGAATAATGCAATTGTAAAGCGTCTTTGAGTGCCTTGAAAAGCGCTGTATAAAACCAATGCATTATTATTATTATTATTAATTTATGTGTGTGTTATGTGTATCAGTGACACAGTGGACGAGGATGACGACCTTTACGACTTTGTGGAAGATGAGGAGAATGAAGGAGATGAGATCTATGAAGACTTGATGAGGACAGACGAACAGCCTGAAACTGTGAGTGATTCACAAACAAACCTTATATCTCTGAGCTGCTTTTGGCAACCTGGAGGCTGTGCAGGCCTTTTGAGTGTGGTACTTTGGGAATTCAGAAATGTATAAAATCTAGGTTACACTCTGATCATCTTTATCAGTGGTTTCCAACTATTTTGACTTGTGAGTGCTTCTTTTCACTTCAACCGAAGTGTGAAGCCCTTTTTAAAGACCTTGTAGGTAAAATTATTCATGAATTTGCAAGAAAAAAAAGCAAAGATTAGAGGATAGTTTGAAATACGAAGCAACCTTATGTGAAGGAGAAATATTTTCTCTCCTCTCTCACATCCTGTTAATCATCTTATGATCCTTGGATTTATTTTGCAACCTTTTGTGGGTGTTGTAACCCCCAGATTGGAAATCACTGATCCACACCACACAGAGATGAGATTTTTGCGATGACAGATCATTTAAGATAGGAGCTCCTTCAACGAAAGGCATCATGTTTAAAAGTCACCCAGCTACACATCTGATAAATACTCTGCGATAGCTGAGGCAAATGAGGCCTCAGGAGGGCCAGGGGCAAGAATGAATTTGGCCTCAGTGTAGAAGTGCTCTTGGCATTGATTGGTTTGGATTACAGTGCCATATTAATATTTTATTCCTGTCAAATAATTATACACCAGTGAGACTTTGAGTGGAACAAATGTCTTCCAAAAAATTAACCCTGAAGTGGCAGAATTTACTTCAGAAGAAAGAGAAAAGAAGTGTAACATCAAGCATCGTGAAAATGTAGAGGGCTAAAAGAGACAGATGGTCCTCTCACTAATGTTCAGCTGCAAGATACTAATTAAAACAAATTTTAGTACTTCAAATTGTGTCCCTAATAGCAGACATAAATTAAAAGTCATATTGAGAACACATCAGGGACTGTCTGGACTCATTTGACATTTTGTTTGTGTGTGTTATTGCAGCAGCAGAAGACTGGTGTCGACAAGAGAGAGTGCTGCCTGCAGGAGATCAGACAGACAGAGGAGAAATACACCGATACTCTGGAATCTATATTACAGGTGTGCACACATCCTCAATCTGATGATCTGTGCATTTCCACAAAACATCACTCATACTCATGACACACAAGCATGCAAATACACACATTTAAAAGCAGATTAACAACCATCCTTTCTGTTTTGTGCAGCACTTTATGAAGCCTCTTGAAAGGTTTCTCGCGGCTGAAGAAATTGAAAGTATCTTCATCAATATAGAGGTACAGGAGATTATCTACACACCAGTTGTGTATACAGGTTTACCTTCATGGCCTTGTTGTCATGTTCTCTGTATGTATTTGTAGGATTTGGCTCACACTCATCGTAGTATGCTGGAGGAGGTTCAGAGCTCCATCCTACATTATGGAGCCAAGAATCTCTACCAGGTGTTTCTTAACTACAAAGAAAGGTAAACAGCTCATAAACAATTGTTTCTGTTATACAGTATCACTACAAATACATCTATTAATGTACTCTTTTATATTCTGCCTCTTTAGGTTGTTACTCTACGGTCGTTACTGTAGTCAGGTGGAATCGGCATCGAAACACCTTGACAAGCTTTCAAATATGAGGGAGGATATCAGGATGAAACTGGAGGTGAGAACGACACACACACACTCGGAGAAGCTATTTTTACATGTGTGATGATAAACGAGGAGCAGAGAAGTAGGAAGAGAAAAACTTTTTGGGCACCTACAACTCTGCTCAAACACCGTAAAACTACTGTACGCTCTAAAAAATATAGAAAATCGCAGTCTTTAAGTAATTCAGATTCAATACAGAATACCATTTCTGAAAAAGAATGATACAGAGAGTTCCACAGTGCAAGTTGACAGGAGTAGTTCTTTAGGTTTGTTATGCATGAAACCCCAGAAGTCTGAATCTGTGTTTTTGAGTTGTTTTTGGCACCACTTCCAGCATGTAACACACACCATGTGGTCCAGGTAAAAGGTCAAAAATTGATTTTCACTGAAGGCAGTCTTTAAAATAGAAATGGTAGAGGTCCAAATATATATTTTAATGTCCTATCCAAGTAATTTGGCTCTACTTTTAGCTAGGAGTAAATGATGGAATGAAACCACTTTGAGTTTCTATTCCTGGATTTTTTAGGAAAGGTTGGAAATGATAGCTGCATATTTATTGTACTTTCAGTGTTTCTTCTTGCATTGTGCATGTGCTTTAGCATCTTTTACCCCAACCCTACTGTGCATCCTGTGCGCTTATCTTTGACTGGCCCTTTAGATATCATCAAGCCATCAACTTCGTGGTTATGGTACAAAGAAAAAACTGTTTAAGGTCTCCTGAAAGTGTTGTTGCTTTTATAATGTAGCCTACAAGGAAAACTGGCAGAACATCTGCCACACAACATTCTCTTAGCACATCTGGTTTACTGCAGATGTTTACTTCCTTCTCTCTCAGGAGTGTTCAAAGAGAGCAAACAGCGGCCGGTTTTCTCTCAGAGATTTACTCATGGTCCCACTGCAGAGAGTCCTCAAATATCACCTGCTGTTACAGGTATGTGTGTGTGTGTGTGTGTGTGTGTGTGTGTGTGTGTGTGTGTGTGTGTGTGTGTGTGTGTGTGTGTGTGTGTGTG
>OMNN01100241.1:18427-35191 GCA_900302755.1 Chromis chromis | reverse complement strand
GCACGTCAGTTAGAGCTCTGTTGAGAGGGTGGGACCAGGCGCCTTTCATTGACAGAGCGTAGTGGGCGGAGTGGAGTGTATACCTGGATGAGGGAGTCCAGGTATACAGGAGCAGATTTAGTTGCTGATTTGTAAGCGAGCATCAGGGTTTTGAATTTGATGCGAGCAGCGACAGGGAGCCAGTGGAGAGATATTAACAGTGGAGTCACGTGGGCTCTTTTGGGCTGGTTGAAGACCAACCGTGCTGCTGCATTCTGGATCATCTGCAAAGGTTTGAATGTGCATGCAGGGAGACCTGCCAGTAATGAGTTGCAGTAGTCAATGTTATACAGTTTACCTGTCAGTGGTTTTAATGTTTTTGTCTGTAATTTTTGTTTATCCAACAGTCTGAAAACAGAAAACACAGAAAAACATGTAATTTATGCTGTAAAACAGAAAAGGTGCCTATTTTAATGTATTTTTTGCCTAGTAAAATTCCTTTACTTCAAGTCATTTATCAAATTTAAATGATTACAAAACAAATATCTTTCTTCTATAAAGAAACAAAACAATGAATCAGTTCACTTTTTTCAGTGTTAATACCAATAAAGCAAAACAGTTGCGTTCTCTATTCTCAAAAAGTCAGTGAAAGGCCCCGTGGCCCACACTGCCTTCGTAGGCTCCAAATGGAGGCATGGAGTCTCTCAACCACAGTTGAATCTGCACTGAAAAATTGCCCAGTAGCAGCTCTATGGCAACCACACTGCACCCCCCAGCTTCTCAACAGCTCATCCATGTAAACCTCAAGCAACGCATGCCCTGTCAAGTTTCTCTGCTTGGTGAGCGCTGAAGCAACGCTCAATGGTTAACTGTTAGAGATGGGATGGAGGCTGCATCTGGAGTGACTGCAGACCTCCCTCTTAAGTCAACAGCTCTTTCTGTGTAATCAGTTCATGTGTAATCAGACATGTTCGCTACATTTCCACAGTGGATATGCACATGAACGGTATGGACAGTGTTCTGCATATGTGCGTAGGCCTTAAGCTTTTTGTCAAACAGAAAGCAGTTGAGAAATGCTTTGTTAGGTCCTATGTGATGTGCCATCTGATAGGTGTTAAGAGTTAATGCAACAACAAAAAAACTCTGCTATTCTGATAAATAGAGTTTAGCTAGTCAGCGTTATATTGTGTCCACATTATACAGCCTCTGAATCACTTCGCCCACTTGACCAGAAAGGGTTGAGAGGATGAAATTTCAAAATAATTCAAGCACTTTAACGCAACTACAACTGGAGTACTGCTGTATCTGCCACTGCAATCTGTACACACTAAAAGCAAATAACTGACTTTCCACCAAGGCCTGCTTAAAGGGAATCTGAGGGAGGGGGAAAGGGAATAAAGTGAGTCATTTTCTGATACAATCCACCAATATTTTACAACTGCCAAGAACAACCAGCCAACATCAAAAGACAACTGCTTATGTTTTGTGTGAACAGAGAGTGACAAAAGCTGCCAAAAATAACTGCAAATTTATCACTGCTGTGCTGTAAAATGCTCAAATACGTCTAGAATCTGGTTCGACTGAGGTTTTAGTGAGAACAACATCTGAGTGTCGCCAATATAACTGAAGGGAGGTTACGGATTAATGAGGCCTACTGAGAATGTGTAGTTAATAATACATTTTAGTAATATCTGATCACAGCAAACATTTAACTTGAGGTAAGAGGTGAACCAGCCTAGATGAGGTACATTAACACTAAATCTCAATTAACTACTATAAACCATGTGACTTGAGTAACATGAATTCAGTTAATAATTTGAAACTTGATATCCAATTTAAAGCTCTGAAATCAGCCGATTATAGTGCTGCTGTTTTTATATATAGATAATTTGGTCAAAAAAACCTTCAGATGAGCCTGAGGTGGGTTAACAAAAAATTTAAAAAGGTACATATCTAGAATAATTGGATTATTTGAAGGGACACTTGTACTGCCCCGTCTTCTTTACTTGTAGTTCTTTTAAAAATCCTTGAAAATAACTCTGGCAATGTCATAATATCAACGCTACATGAGAAGTGGAGCATCCGGTCTTTTGGGGGGTTGACTTATTTTAGGGACTAACGGTACAAATATCTCCGTCTCTTTATGTCTCCCAATTTTGAGAGTGCAAAAAATGGTGGATTAGCTCTTTACGACTTCACCTGCAAATCTTGATATGCCTGACTTCAGATAGTGAAACCATAAAATCTGTCTCATGTACATATGTTCAGTACAGAAAACAAAAATAAGGAATCAAGTGGCAGTTCACATAATGTACCTTGTTCTGCATTTACATCTCAAACGTCACCACTGCCATCTAGTGGCCTTAATGAAAATTTCAAATCATCTTTGTGGGCAATTGCTTGAATCATTGTCCAGTTGACATCCCCAGAGAAAGCCCTTACTAGATTGTCTGACTGCTTAAAATAACTGATTCAAAGTTATTCCTAGACTATGACTCATTTTTCATAACATAGCTAGCGACTGTAGGCATATAGCAGCTTGATATTTGTAGATGCTTAGTAAAAAAAAACACCGACTTCCTCCGTATTTGCATGTTAACCTCAGCTGTGAGAAACTGCCTTTGCTCTGAAGACAAATTAGAAGTTATCCATTTAAAAGAAAGAACTTAAAACATCCTCAAATCCATAAATTTGACCCCAGCAACATTTATACTGTTAAGTCTTTTAATTGCTAGAATAAAAAAATGACAGCGGTACACAGAAAACCATACAATAAATTCAAATTATTGAAACAAACATGGCTCTCAGTTATGTTTGTGAATAATAAGGTCAATACCACTGATGAACAAAACAGGGAGGGGCGATGAGGGATCCCTAACAACAGAACAAACAATGATTTAAAAGCAAAATTCCTTGAGAATAGTACAGAAAACACTCCTCAGGTCCTAAATGTTGAAATGGAATAAAACATGATAAATACACAGTACAAAACTCTGCTGTACTCAACAGTGTTTTCTTGTAATGTTTAGCGAAAAGCCCAAACACACCCCCTTTACATTTAAATGCAGCCAAATAAGACCTGACAAAAACAAACAAGCATCCATGTGATCCATTAAAAATCAATAGCGTTTTTTTCACATAAAGAACCAGTTATGATGGATGGCTGTCAGTCATACATAGATTAACAAAAATGAATGTTACAAAATCATACCAGGACATCACCTCATAATTTGAGAATTAAGTCAAAACAAGCAAAAGGGCCCAACACACACTGGCTTTTTACCATTAGCTGATGGCCTGCAGCCACCTAGTGGCTATAAGTAATAATGTCAAATGGATATCAACCACTACAGCCTGATGTGACAGCTGGGAACATATTTTACCAGCTGCCACAGCTCCATTAAACTGTTACTTCAGATCAGCCATCAGTCTTCATTGCAGACTAACAGCACGCTAAATGAAAGTGCCAGCTCAGCTCTATGGGTCCATTCTTCTGTCTGGTGATGGCAGAGAGACTGTTTACAGGAGGGTGGGGGGGCAGACAACTGATATTCCTGACCACACAGGTACGGTACAGTTCGAGTGGGAGGGACCAGACTGAGAAGGTTACTCAGTCGCTGTCAAACTTGATTGAGTTGATTGTTGTGGAGATGGCGCCACCACGGTAACTTCCCCTCTTCTTCTTCGTCTTTTCATGGCGGAATGACTTGCCTTTTGTGAACCTGAGCACATCGTTAGCTTTCTGGCCCCAGTCCCCATTAGCTCCGAGCTGGAATAGCAAAGACGAATAACGAGAGTAAATTATTTGGTCAACCCTGCAACCCCAATGTGCAGTGCTGCTGTGTGAACACTTAAAGGGATTTTTTTCTTACCTTGGCGTCAAAAGAGTTGTCTGCAAGACGGGGATCAACAGCTATTGTTTCCTCGGTTATTCTACGAAAGGGTACGTTGGAAGACTGGAAGACAAAGTAATTTTCATTAAATTATGACTATGACTTCATCCAACATCCATCAGTTGTGCATGTTTTGACTGACATTAATTCCAAGACTCACTGGCAACTTAAGTCCAAGTTCCTGTTTCTTACCTTCTTATTGGCTTTAGGGAAAGTCTGTGGTGTGGTTGTTGCCTTCTTGTTTTTTGGTGTCTCTACTTGTGTCTCTTCCTCTTCGCTTTCTGATGATTCTTCATCCCTTTTTCTCTTTCCATTGGTACCTGCAAAATTTAGCAGCTGTAACAACTGCGTACCACTAAACCTAACATGCATTAAATTACACAACACTGGAAAGGACAGAAATGCTAGAAGTCTGAAAACCAATAAATGGATCTGTAAGAATTAATTATTAATTGTTGTTATGTACAAATATGTTAAAAGGCCACATCATGTTGAGTATGGTTGAGCCTTACTATTCGTTGTTGGGGTGGTGGGTGCAGTGGCAGCTTTACGCGGTGCTTCCTCCTCATCTGATGAACTGTCTGAGGAGCTGCTACTGCTCTCTTTAGGTTTCGCTGCTGGGGTTGTCTTGGCTGGTGCAGCAGGTTTTACAGTACTCTTATTGGCCTCTTCCTCCTCTTCAGAGCTGCTGTCACTGGATGACGACTCCGCTGGCTTTGCTGCTGGCTTTGCTGCTGTGGTGGCCGTCTTGGGAGTTGCTGCTTTGCCGTTGGTGACAGCAGGCTTAGCAGGGGCGGTCTCCGTCTCTGAATCAGAGCTATCTGAGGAGTCAGAGCTGCTCTCCTCAGCTTTCTTTGTTGAAGCTGCAGGAGCCTTTGTGGCGCTAGCAGCTGCAGGTTTCTTGGCTGAAGCAGGGGTAGCTGGTTTAGCTGCTGCCGGCTTGGCTTTCACTGGTTCTTCATCCTCAGAAGAGGACTCAGAGCTGCTCTCTGCTGCAGCCTTCTTTCCTGCAGGTGTAGCAGGCTTTGAGGATGGGGTAGCTGCTTTAGCCACAGCAGGTTTAGCTTTGACAGGTTCTTCATCTTCAGAAGAGGACTCAGAGCTGCTCTCTGCTGCAGCCTTCTTTCCTGCAGGTGTAGCAGGCTTTGAGGATGGGGTAGCTGCTTTAGCCACAGCAGGTTTAGCTTTGACAGGTTCTTCATCTTCAGAAGAGGAGTCAGAATCTGAGCTGCTTTCTGCTGCAGCAGCAGGTTTTGCTGCAGGAGTAGCACGCTTTGCTGCAGGAGTAGCAGGCTTTGAGGCTGGTGTAGCAGGTTTAGCTGCTGTTGCCTTGGTCTTAGCTGGCTCTTCGTCTTCAGAGGAGGAATCAGAGTCTGAGCTGCTCTCTGCTGCAGCAGCAGGCTTAGCTACAGGAGTAGCAGGCTTTGAAGCTGGGGTAGCTGGTTTAGCTGCTGTTGGCTTGGCTTTAGCTGGCTCTTCATCCTCAGAGGAGTCAGATTCTGAGCTACTTTCTGCTGCAGCAGCAGGCTTAGCTGCAGGAGTAGCAGGCTTTGAAGCTGGTTTAGCTGCTGTTGGCTTGGCTTTAGCTGGCTCTTCATCCTCAGAGGAGTCAGATTCTGAGCTGCTTTCTGCTGCAGCAGCAGGCTTAGCTGCAGGAGTAGCAGGCTTTGAGGCGGGTGTAGTTGGTTTAGCTGCGGTTGCCTTGGCCTTAGCTGGCTCTTCGTCTTCAGAGGAGGAATCAGATTCTGAGCTGCTCTCTGCTGCTGCAGGAGGTTTTGCAACAGGGGCAGCAGGCTTTGAAGCTGGGGTAGCGGTTTTAGCTGCTGGCTTAGCTTTAGCTGGTTCCTCCTGATCTTCAGAGGAGTCGTCTGAATCAGAGCTGGTCTCTGCTGCCTTGGCTGGGGCTTTAGAAGCAGTAGCTGGTGGCGGAGCTGCAGTTTTAGTGGAAGGTTTTGCTGGAGCCTCGTCTTCAGAGCTGCTGTCTGAGTCTGGGATCAAAGACAAATACTGTTTTTAAGGTTTTGCAGACAGACAAGAAATTACTGTAACACAGCAGGGGTGAGATTAGACATGATATTTAGGTAGTGACTGACAGTTCTTGTGACAGATGTTGAGTACTAGCCTTGATCCCACCACAACCTGGTAGAACGGGTAAGAACCATTACATAAATGAAAGGAAATTAAAAAAGGTATTACAAAAAATATATCACTCTTACAGAAATGCTAAGCTCAAATGCTCCTACCTGAGCTTGAGGACTCCTTCTTAGCTGGGGTAGTCTTGGCAGGCGTGGGTTTAGCAGGCGTCACCTTTGTTGCAGGTTTCTTCACCTCTTCTTCCTCCTCTGAACTTGATGAGTCTTCATCTGAGTCTTCTTTCGCAGGTGCAGCCTTAGCTGGGGCAGGTTTGACTGGGGCTGCTTTAGCTGGAGTGACCTTGGCTGCAGGCTTCTTGGCCTCCTCTTCATCTGAGCTTAAATCTGCACAGACATGGGCATAAAGAAAAAAAATTGTCAGATGTTCAGCATTGCTTTAAGCTGAGAAGAAACTGACCGACAGGTATTCCTGATCATTACCAGAGCTCTCGGAGCTGGACTCCTGCTTCTTTGCAGTGGGTTTGGACACGGCAGGTTTGGCATTAGTCGCTTTTACAGGTGCAGGTTTGGCTGAGAGGATTAAAACGCTGTTAGATGTGCCATAAAAACACTGAGTGTTCAAAGTGTGAAAGGTGAAAAACCTCTTACCAGCTGCTTTCTTTTTCTCATCCTCATCACTGCTGTCATCACTGCTGTCTGAAGAGTCACTGTCCTTGGCCTTGCTGGCTGCTGGTGCAGCAGGAGCTTTCTGGATTGAAGCAGGAGGTGGAACTGCACTGTACGCTCCTAACAAGATACAAGTAGCTCATCAGCATTATTACAAATTACACAGCATCTCAAGGCAACTATGCAGTATTTTAAGCACAGGTTGGACCAGGTGATCAGCTCTTGACATAATTTGGTCTGCAGCTAGGACACGCATTATAGAGTGTCATGGCCAGGACAAAAACAGAGGGACATAGAATGACAGAAGAGACTCTATATGCTGCAACAAAAGTATTCCAATAATTCAACATATTTTTCATGTAGCTGTTAAATGGTGAATGGCATTAAGAGCAATGAAACCTCTCCTGATATTCATTGGTGTTTCCAATGCCCCACAGTGTTCTGATACTGTGTAGTGTGTAGCAGCCACTGAGCACACAATGATTAGAAAAAGTACAAAACCACACCTGCTTTAGGTTTTTTGCTGGGAGGAGCCTCGTCTTCAGATGAAGAGTCTTCACTACTTGATTCAGCAGCAGCAGCAGCAGCAGGAGTCGGAGCTGCTGCTTTCTTGACAGGTGCAGGTTTGACTGGAGCAGGTTTGACTGGAGCCTAGCAGAACACATGAAGTAAGCTTTTAATGTCTGCTATATACACTGGATTCCATTTCTGCTACATTATTCTAAACGCTGGAACAAAGACAATCAGTAGTGTTACATTACAAAGATATCTTTGGACTCTGGTATACCTTGGCTGATTTTTCATCTTCAGAATCTGAGGAGCTGTCTTCACTGCTGCTGCTCTCCTGCTTCTTCTGAGCTGCACCCTTGGCAGGAACAGCTGCTTTAGGTGTAGTGGCTGCACCAGCTTTGGGCTCTATTATTCAGAAGTAGATATGGTTAGAAAACAAGAACATTGCCATTCTAAGTTCAATTTTATTTTACAATGATAGTATTAATGACATATGGCTATAAACTCACTTGGTGCAGCAGCTTTGGCAGGCTGTTCATCTTCAGAGTCAGATTCTTCACTGCTAGAGCTGCTGTCCTTTTTCCTTGTGCTGCCTGCAGCAGCAGCAGGTGGTTTCTTTACAGGAGCCTACATACAGAAACTACATTTTAATAACAGCCTAACAACCAAATCCGTGCACCAATGACAAGGTCTGGCATGAATATTTCATTTGGATGTTTTCTCCTACCTTTGTGGCAGCCTTTGGAGGAGCCTTCTCCTCTTCAGAGTCACTCGAGTCTTCACTGCTGCTGGATGCAGCTTTAGCAGCTGCTGCTTTAGCAGGTACCTTTTTGGCTAAAATGTACATTATAAAGAAATGTTAAGTGTCAATGCAGTAGGTTTCAGAATGACACATTACTGGCAGAATCCAACGAGCTTTACCAGTTCTCTGTGTCAAACATATTGGGATTACCTGCTACTGGAGCTGCCGTAGTTGGTTTTGCAGGAGCCTTTTCATCCTCACTGCTTGACTCTTCACTGCTAGAGCTCTCTGGACTGGTCTTTGCTTTCTTGGCTGATGGACCGTTGGTAGCTTCAGCATTAACAGGTGCTTTTCGTTTCTTGGCTTCAGGAGACCTAGTCAATCAAGCCAATTTTATTTATATAAATCAATTATCACAAATTTGCCCGAAGAGGCTTTACAGTCTAAACAGTATGCAACACCTTCTCCCAGCAGAAACCTAAAACTTTATGAAGAGCAACAGAGATTTCCTTTTAAAGGAAGGAGAGCCATGCAATAGTATGTTGTGCGCACAGAACAGACCAACATACATTTTTGGAAATAATTAATAGACCACTGTGTTCTGTTTTGCTGAGTCCAAGCCAGTTAGCAATGGGTCTCTTGCTGTATCGTCTTCGTTAAGCACCAAGATGCACCTTGCTGCCTTTTTTTTTGTCATATCACAGTTTTCTTTATTTAGGCATGGCTAAGTGATAATATAGCTTGGGTTGTCTGTTGACTTTACATACATACATACTTTACAGCTTGGGCACAAAATAAATGGTGAAAAAAGAAAATTAAGCCGTGTAGTATAAAACTTTTAAATGTTTACAGTTTTAACAGATCATCATATAAAATCCTAATTTATTGCATGTAATGAATTGTTCTAAGCCAAATTCATGCCTTTTAGAAGATGCAGTAATTTAACAAATACATCGACTCATAAAGCTGGCTTAACCATATTTTACATGTTGTATGAATGTCAATGAAAGAAACATAAGCAATGAGAGACGATGAGCAACTCACTTCACCCAGAAGTTGTAGATGTTGACGAGGCTTTCTTCATTTTGATCTTGTGGATTCTAAGAAGATACATGGAAAAAATAATTTAACCATTCAATTCCAGCTGTTTCAAAGTTTGTACAATTTAACATTTAGCTTAAGTAACCTATAATAGAGAACTTTGCATGATTCCAGTTCACAGAGCTGCTACGTGTCCCCGTGCTAATTTGCACAACGTGTGCTCATACACGTGCTAACTTCACCGGGGCTGTACGATCTCTGTACGTAACTGGAGGTATTTACCCCGCGTGTAGTCTGTCTTAACTTCATGTCATGCTAGCTGCTAAGACACAACACTTAAAACTAGCTTTCAGTGTGTGCTACTTACGACTTTAGTCTGCTTCAGGAACTGCTCAGCCGCCTTGGCGAACTTGTTTTCCCGCAGAAATGAATATACGCATTTAAAAAGATCACTCGGCACCGATTTCTGCGTCGCCATCTTCACCACGCTCCTTCTGGAAGGGAAGGAAGCGCCCTGAACCGTCACTTGTGGGCATGCGCACAGGCACTTAATGATGACGTAAACACGCTCTTCAGAAATGGGGTGGTTGACTCCGTTTGGGAAAGAAATGACCCACTTTCTGAACCGAATTCACTGGTTTATTCATCCGACGCTCAAATGCTAAATAATTCTATGAACAATATAATTCAACTGAGTATTTTCTCCCAAAATAATATGACGCATTTATAAAAGTTATAGCCCTAGATTTGAAACATGTTCGGATCCAATGGCGTCAGAAAATCGTGGTTGAGTGAGACCTCTGTATCTAACTGATTTTCTGGGATTTTTGGTTTACGCGAAATGAAAATGTATGAGTATATTAAAATAAGTAAAGTATTGTAGCAATCTAATTAGATATATTTAATGGTTTGAAGACACTTTTTAATGCACCGCGA
Organism: Chromis chromis; assembly: GCA_900302755.1. Taxonomy (NCBI): domain Eukaryota; kingdom Metazoa; phylum Chordata; class Actinopteri; family Pomacentridae; genus Chromis; species Chromis chromis. The sequence goes on along the minus strand of OMNN01100241.1, from coordinate 25,331 downwards.
TTCTTATTTTTAATATTTAATTAGCCATGTTGCTGTTAAGACGGTCGCATACTTTATACGTCATCACCAAAGACCTTCCTGCCCCTCGTGTCATAACATGGTCGTCTTTGAACTGAACACTGTGGCAATGACAGCAACCTACTGCTAGCTGAATTGAAACTGTGACTCGAGGATAACTTCACCGGAGCCATGCCTCGGTACGAACTGTCCCTGATCCTGAAGGCGATGCAGCGGCCGGAGACGGCGGCTGCTCTGCGGCGGACGGTGGAGACTCTGATGGAGCGGGGCGCCGTGGTGAGAGACCTGGAGAACCTGGGAGAGAGACTGCTGCCCTACAAGATAACCAAACACAATGCGAGGCACACCCGAGGAGGTTACTTTCTGATCGATTTCTACTCAGCTCCGAGCATCCTCACCGGCTTGCTGGATCACCTGCACCGAGATGTGGACGTGGTGAGGCCCACTGTACTGAAGAAAGAGGACCGGGTCCCCAAGAGCAACTGCTGTGGTCCCCAACAATGACTGAATGTAAGGGAGGCCTCAGGTGGACACAGCCAAGTGTCATCAGTACAAGCCATGTATTTGGTTCAAAATGAAACCCAACTGGTTTATGAGCAGGAGTGATAGTTTCAAGTTCAAGTAGTCAAACTTAACTGTTTCATGCATGGATTTAGGGCTGCAGCTGTTTTTGTCATTTATTCATATACTTAATCAACAAGTTAGAAATTCCTCTAGAAAAATGGTTATCACAAAAACACATGTTTATTACAGTTGAAGAAGTGATGCCCAATGTGAAAAGAACTGTATATAATGTATGCTATAAAAGCAAGACCATCAAACAACTCATTACATTTATGAAACCAAGATTTTGCTGTTTACGTACATTATCTGATTAAAGTGCAGCCAAGTTAAAAAGATGCAATGCAGGGAAAGGGCCACAGTGATGCCCAATGTGAAAAGAACTGTATATAATGTATGCTATAAAAGCAAGACCATCAAACAACTCATTACATTTATGAAACCAAGATTTTGCTGTTTACGTACATTATCTGATTAAAGTGCAGCCAAGTTAAAAAGATGCAATGCAGGGAAAGGGCCTTTAATAAATCCCCTTTAAACATTTCTCTTTCTATTAGCAGATTTTCTTTTCCATAAAATATTAATTATATATTAATATTGAACAGCCATATTTAAAAAATAATAATATTTTAACCTTTATTTATCCCCCTAGGGAAATTCACCTCTGCATTTTACCCATTCTACTATACATATTAGTTGCAAGAGCAGTGGTCTGCCGCGGTGCAGCAGTCAGGGGCCCAACAGTGGCCGCAGTGGGGTTTGATTGTCCGACCTTATGATCAGCAGTCAGGGGCTTAACCTGTTGCGCCACCACTGCCTAATTAGATCCAATTAATCTAAAAATCACTTAAATTGCTTAATGTCCATTTAAAAACCTTATTTTAGCAGCTACAACATCACTGGTGCTGTTCAAAGGAACAATGAAAGTGTAAAATAAAAACTTAATTTACCTTTATGATAACACTTTTGTTGGACCAGGACTAATCTAAAAATGTGCATCACTATTAGTGTTGGTTTACAGTGATGGGAACCTTTCAGATACCTGTAGTGCTCCAATGAAGGTAAACATTAAAACTATGCTCTTCCTCAAACTGATCTGGGTGTAAACATTTCCAACTTTAGAAAGAAATAAGGAAACTGTTTGTGTAAAGTAAAGGCACTTCCTTGTAGTTAACAAAGGTGAATACTTAACAGGTTTCAAGGACAAACAGAAGCAGACGCAGTCATTAAAAAAAGGGGCTGTAGATCCTGACACAGTTGTACTGCAGTGACTCTTTTGCTAAAGAAAGAACAGACTTGATGACTGACAGACTGACAGACAGACAGACAGCGAAAACACAAATCAGGCCAAAGACGAATTTCATCACAGAGTCACGGGGCTGAACTCATAACAGCTGCAGTGACACGAGGAGCTGCAAAACTGGAAATCAAAGTGCTGACATGTAAAGCATGATAAGCTACATGTACCAATGTTGGAGTTTTTTTCTTGATTAATGTCAGTATGTCTGAACATGTACCAGTATTCCAGAGTAATATTTTGACATGGCATGCTTGTATTGTTTTATATTTGGCTTAGTGCAGGTGTGTAAAAATATTTTTATGTAAAAAAAAAAAAGACCAGTTTTTCCTCCAGTGATGTTTACTTTTAACATTAATTTTTAGACATTCATGTTTTAAATAGCAAAAATTGTATAATAAAGTAATATTTTTTAGTTTTACTGAATACTATTTTTCTGCTGTTAAATTACAGAGAACAATACAAAATGCATTGTGTTTCATTTCCTACTTCATTTAAGTCGCATACTGTACAAAGCCGGTCTTTTCCTTCAGCACCAGCATCGCATCAAATGCAAATATAATGGTAAAATTCTACATCTCACTTGGGCAAGCAGAGATATTTTCTTTTTGGCAGATTTTGGCACTTTTGAGGAAATCACCTGTAATATGTTTTGTCTTTTTCCAAATCTCATCAGCCCTTTTCACAAACTGTGAAACTGAACTGAACAACTGAATTAAAGTGGGACTATATGGAGTCATAAACATGTTTTTATGTCCTACATGAAGTTTGTCTTACACAGTGCATATTTTTATCTTAATTCTTAAAGACCCATCCTGAGTAGATCTTTATCAAAATTGATTATCGATTAAAAGCAGCTGAAGTGCCCACAAATCTCCAGTATCGGTCAGGCTCTAAAATGCTGTCAGTGCAGCCTTACAGGGACTTTATTAAAGTGTGTCTTTTACCTTCTGTTTATGGAGATCATGCTGTGCTGACTGTACTGTACATTAACCCCAATGTAACATGTGTTCCCTTTGTTTTACAGGTTTCGCTGCTCATATCCAGGAGATTCACTGTGTGATGCTTCCCCTTTTGACCCTTTTTCATTGCTGTTGGCCTGCATTTGGATGTAATGTCATATGTTGTAATAAACTACTTTTCCTGTCCTATTTGCAAGTTACTTTTTACACTGGACCCCGCATGATGTTTAGTCATGTGAGGGCAATTTCACTTCTTGTTTTCATTCCAGTTTTCGATGGGGTTTATGGGCAGATTTTTTATTTACCATCCAAACTGGTTCACTGCCCTCTGACAAAACATGGTTAATAACTAACAGTTGAACTGTGACTAATCTGCCAAACTTTTACAATTTGTCCTCGTGAAATCAAATTGAACAACCTTGCATGACCTTAATAAATAGAGGTTACCACTGTGTTTTTTCCTGAGCTTTCTTAGGCTTGGTGAGCTTTATTAGTTGGCTAAATCTAGGCTAGTGATGACTCAACACAACAAAAATGCCATCAATTGGATTTGTGTTGTGTAAGTTAACCTTTGATTAGTCAGGCTTAATCCCAACATACCAGTGACAGTTTAAGTTTAGCTTTTAGAAACTACAATTTAATCTTTTTATTCATGTAGAAAGTAAATTTTATATTAGAAATGCTTAATTAAACAGCCTAGGGTTTAGTGGTAAAAAATAAATAAAGCTGAGGATAAATCAATTCATACATTTCCTCCAGATATTACAACACCATGTACTTTTACTTCAACTCTCACCAGGCCTGGTAATTATATGGGTGTTTGAATGAAAAATCGGATCTAAAATGTTCAGATAATCTCTCGATCTTTGATATTAAATGATCACATCAGACAGGCTAAGCTGAGGAGGCAGTCACATGTCTGAGCAGTCAGCTGACAGTGAGACATCATAAAGGCACCAACACGCCTCAGTCTGCATTGCAGTGCTCTCAGTTCTCCAGTCAGCTCGCTTCATCCACCGATAAACACAAACAGACGAGCCGCAAACCAGCGGAGTCATGCTGCTCCTAACTCTGCTTTTCGTGTCTTCAGGTAATAACAACATGCTACGAAATGCTTAAATGCTGTTTTGTAGATAAAAAACGACATGATTCGGACAGTTGTCAGCCCACAATACATGCTTTTTGGTTGTGTAACTAAGTGCGTTTCAACATCAAGACGCGGAAGCGTTTTCAAGTAGCGTTAGCTTTTGTAAACAAGTTAATTTTAGCCGTATTTTAACTATTATTTCATATAAGAAATAAACTTTGTGCTTGTGTTCATTCAGTTATTTTGCTAGATATGTGTTACATCTGTAAATAATCAGTGTAAGGTGCCTCTACGACGGTGTGCCTTTGAGGTTTGAAGGCGTTATTGTTGGCCCGCTAGCCTCGTTTGTAACGGCTGTGCTAACGTTAGCCTGCTAGCTAACGCAAGTTGGCTAATTTGGCTAACTCAATGCTAATCATAGATAAGCATTTGTTTTTGCATCTATGTAGGAACAGCACCGTGGACTAAGTTATCTGAACAGGGAGTTAGCCGACATGTTGGAGGTAATTTACGTTGTGTTTTCATGTCAGTATCGGTTGGTGTTTTTACATCAGACATATCTTTCAGTCGGGGCTGATCCACCCTCCCAGCTTTGAGCAGGTTATGTACAGTACGTGTTGTTTTGTTGACCTCTGCTTTGGCTACAGGAGGAACTGTGAATTTGACCCGCTAAACCAGCAGCTTTCATTTCAGCTTTTTGCTTAGATGCGGGTACATTTGGAAGTTTGCTTTCGGTTTTTGTTCCAGTTTTTTTTGTAATGATACTTGGATTTGTCTTCATGTTCACCTCTGATACTTCTAGTTTTACGACCCTGTTTGTTGTTGCGTTTAAACAGAACTGGGTCAGTGCTATCATCAGAGTCATAAGCTTATTTCTGCAGTCAAGTTATGCATAACTTAAACAACTAGGCTGTTTATGCCGTTGCGTATTGTTGACCTGGTCTTGGGGCAGTTTGAATACGGATCTGGAAAGAATGTCTTGTGTTTACCTCTTATCAGGGCAAAAGCTGTGTTTCAGTGCAGCTCATTGGCAATATTGTTACCTTCAAATCATGACATTTGTGCTTTGTGTATTCAGTGCTTATCTTTAGTTTGACTTCTGGTAAAAAATGTTTGATGGAATACAAAATATTCTTTACACATTGTTGCATGTATTTGTTGCAGGCATTCCTAAATGATTGTCACAAGGTTAGAGCTCAATCATATTCTTTATTGTACTTTCTTGTAGTCTTTAGTTGTTAGGGTCAGTGAATGCGTAGCTGCTATATTGAAACCATTAAATCCTGTTAAGGTGACTTGCTGTTGTTGAACAAAGCAATCTGAATCCTACTTAAAGCCTTTGGTGCTTCGCTGTGTCATGTGATGTTGATGTTTCAGAATCACAGCCATAGGAAATGAGTCTAATATAGGCTTGTAGATGTCACCACCATTTTTGCTGACTTTTTTTTTTGTCTAATCGACTTATTTTTGTGCTGTGAGTGACTACATAGAGCCCATAGAAGTATACAGCATGTAGTTTCTGCTGCTGTATATTGCCTTTTTAAGCTGTAAACAGTTTGAGTCAACCCTAAAGCCGTGTGCAGAGATGTCCTCATTGGAACAAACGCTCTACAAGAGAACAGCTTGTTATTTTGTCTGACTGCTCATGTGACTCAAGTGGAGAGTGGGAGTGCCCTGCCTGCCTGCGCTGTGGAGGGTGATTGAAAGTTTGTACAGCCCGGCCTGCATTGCCTATTCCTGGCCATAATCACCCAAAGTCCACTCACTGGCCTCGGGCAGCTCTTGCATCCTGATTAGTTAATATCCTGAGTAAACTTGTGTTGTTAAAGTTTGCTTTTAAGACAACATATTCATCTCAAAAGCATTAGTCATATGTCCTAGTGTAGTAACACTGCTACAGACTGTTAGGTGCTTTCCCACATCAGTTTTTCACTTCAGTTAAAATGGAGAACTGAATAATTGCTCCTTTTTTTGCATTGATCCGAAAGACGCAGTTCTGCAATTGTGATTCATATGTAAATAGTAAGTTCCCCTCTTTGTCTGGTAATGGTCGACTGGTTTTGACAGGCTGTTTTTTGGTGGTTGGTGCGGGGAACTCATGCCAGATTTAGAGGCATATGCTAAGTCAAATTGGCAATTTAAATTAATAGGATTTAGTGTTTTTACCCGATAGGAATTAAAATACAGTAAGACAACTCACAATGATTCACAGGGTAAACCCACTGATTTGTTTCAACTTGCACATCAATAATACTCACTGCATGTTGTTAGTTTCTGGAGGCTGGGGAAGGAAAGTATGCTTTTTCAATACCTTTAGAGATTTTCAACACCAAAATTTACTGTTTCATGTTCATCAGACTGAGGTATTAAACTAAGTGTATATAAAAACTGCTTGCTATCATCTGCAAAACATCTGAAAACTCGGCTGATAAAGTTAAGGTTGACCTTTTGTGTTCTTCTTGAGAAAGCTGTTTGTAAAATGGAACCTGCTGAGCAGTATCCTAGTCGAAAGTAACTCCTCAATAACTTCCTCCTTTTTAATGTTTGAAAATGTCCCTAACCCTATCTGTTAAATGCTGGCATCACCAGGCATTTAATTTAATCAAAGGTGTGGTGTTAAACTATGTACTTTTAGGTGAACTAGCCTTACCAGAAAATCAAGAAAAGAGAATGTTACTTCCTCTATGATGAAGTGAAAATGTCTGTATGTTCAGAGGTTTTCAATTTTGGAGGTGGGCCCCACAAAGGGCTTTAAACTGTCTCAAGGAAGGCTCAGTAAATGGAAGTGGAAAAAATATTACTTTAGTTATCAACTAGAAGGCACATTGAGTATCCCAAATAAAACATATATTTTTACGTTAGCCTTTAAACTTACTTAGGTATGCAGACTTACGGGCAGAAGCTGAGGAGGATAGTGAAGGAAATGTCAGACGAGGCAGTTAGGCCTCCACCTTCAGCACCCTCTATACTTTCTACCCC
>OMNN01100241.1:0-16446 GCA_900302755.1 Chromis chromis | reverse complement strand
TCTACCCCCTACCTGAACCAGGGTCTGTATCCCATCCCTACTTTTCTTGGTGCAGTTGGTGAGAGGCAGGGGTGGGTGATGGTAGTGCCGTTTGTGGTAGTGTAGGCAAGGCATATAAGTCTTTCTTGTTAATCTTTTAAGTGTTACCTTGTAATATTGCGGATGTTTCCTTGTTGTAAAGCGCTTTGAGCTGCAAACCATGTATGAAGGGCGCTATACAAATAATAATATTATTATTATTAAATATGTTATTTGAGGGAGCGTTCAGAGATATGGTAGTTTTGAGGAATTTTGTGTTTGTTTTTGTTTAAACTAAAAATACTTAGGGCAGACCTTTTTATGTATTTTGTGTCGCCTTTAGTTGTATCAAACATCAATATTAGGATGTCTTGGCTGAGTTGTTGAGTGCCAATGGGGATCAAATAACATAATCATGGTCCCATAGGCTTCCAGAAAGCCTATCGTAGTTCCCCTTAGAGGAAAAAAAGTAGTGTAGTATCTACATGTGCCTTATTTTCCACGTAAGAAGTAATAGCATATTCAGAAATACGTTTTTCCCATGTGATTGCCATCTGAACTGTATAGTAAAGCTTTCTTAAAGGTATGACATTTGACTTTTGTCTACTTTGCAGCTGTAGCAACTCCTCTGCTCGGCACTGAGCAGTGTGCTCGTGGCCCCCCCTACTGGTGTCAGAATGTAAAGACGGCATCCCAGTGTGGAGCTGTGACTCACTGCCAACAAAATGTGTGGAACAAGCCCCAGATGGTGAGAAACCTTTTTTTGTTTGTTTGCAAAAGTGACAAGCGCTTTTCATATACTTTTTTTTATTAGTCATTCTAAAAATGGGCAGATTTCTCCCTTGTGAGTTCTTCTGCATTAAAATGTGTCACTAACAGAGCACATGTGCTTCCCCTGAAGCATGAATTTCTCATTTGTATTTTGGAGTACTCTAAAAGTCATCTTCATTCACACGCCTTATTGTCTGGCTTCAGAAATCGGTGCCATGTGACTTGTGTAAAGAGATACTGATCGTGGTAGAGCAAGCACTGAAAGACAATGCAACCGAGGTAAGATCGAAAAAAAAATCTATGTTGCAACAGTTTTTCATAAGCAAATAAGTAGTTTGCAAATATATCATTGCTGGAAGATTGTTAACTGCATTTTTCTGGTCATAGGCTGAGGTTCTTGGGTACCTGGAGAAGGCCTGCCAGCTCCTCCCTGATCAAGGTTTAACTGCAGAGTGCAAGGAGATCATAGATAACTACTTCCCCATCATCATGGGAATCATCACTGGGGAGTTGGTGAGCATCGTCAACTAAACTTATGCAAGTCTTGGATGGTCTTCAGTTTAAATATAGATGGGAAAACCTGTAGTGGATGTCCAGGGTTGTAACAGTTTTCCATAACGGCTTTAAGTATGGGCGACCACAAGTTAACCTTTCAACTGTACAGTGTTTACATTTTGAACCATATCGGATGTCTCAAATATGCTGTAAATGGTTTGCCAAAGATCTTACTAAAGCTTGTTGGAGCTGGGTTTATCTGTCGGTTTATCTAAGACTGTTAAGTAAATGGCCCATCTGCCCTTTGACGTTTAAAAAAAAAAAAAGGAAAAACAGAAGTGGCTGTGTGAGCAAAGTGCAGCCAGCTGAATAAGGGCTATTGATAGGGAAGTGAGTTTAAGTCTAATGGGAACAGATCAGTCATTGTGTAATACTGAGCCCTATGACTAGGATCATTTGGTGTAGTTGTCTTTGTTTTAATTCTCACCTGCTACAGCAACTTTGGGACCAAAAAAGACAATTCTTTATAGATTCAATAAAAAACAAAGTAGATTTTTTACTAATTAAGTATTTCTTAACTCGGTTTGATTGTGCAGGTAATGCAGGCTTCAAAACTACAGGGTAATCGGGTTATTTACTTCTGATACGTATAGAAGGCTTTTTAAGTAAGGCATTGAATTAAGGGATTATAAAAATTGGCAAGTTATTAAAGTAATTTGTGTTTGTTTTTTTTAGGAGGATCCTGCTGTGGTGTGTGGTGCTATTGGACTCTGTCAGTCTCAGCAGGCAGCCATGGCTAAGGTTCAGACCCTGGAGCAGCTCATGTCCAATGAAATACCTCAGATTGACCTTTCCCAACAAGTGGCGCCCTTCCTCCTCAATGTGCCTCAGCTCCTTTATCCTCAGGAGAGCCTCAAAGAGGAGGCCCCTAAGCAAGAGCCTCAAAAGCAGGTATACTGTTTAATTCCTTTCTGCACCCACTTGAATAGCATTATGGTCAGTTCATGATTTTTGTGTCTGTTCAACAATGCAGGCTTTGAACAGAGCCAGCAGATGTGCATGCAGGGCTTACATCTGTCACATTGCCCCTCGCATCAAATACAGAAAAAGACACAGGCCCTCTGTGGATGTTTTCTGATTACTCTTACCTTTCTTACTTGTAGGAAAGTGACGTGGTGTGCCAGGACTGCATCAAGTTCCTGACTGATGCTCAAGCGGAAGCCAAGGCTAACTCTACATTTATTACCTCGCTTATTGCAAATATTGAGAGCCAGTGTGACCTGTTGGGGCCAAGCTTGTCTGATATGGTGAGTGTCCCACAAGTATTGTAAGAAATGTAATTTAAATACACATTTTATTTGTCACTAAAAAGAAAATCCTAGAAAATGGTGTAAATTAACTGTATTTTACCTTCTTGCAGTGCAAGCAGTATGTGGGCGAGTATGGTGAACTTGTTATTGAGCAGCTCATGTCCATGGTGAGTTCTCTGGCCCTCACACATTAAGCCTTTTTTCATATTTAAGCCACATTGTGCCTCGAGTGGTCATTATATTCTAATACTCAATGACAAGCTTAATGATCTAGTCATTAAAACTACTGGCTCTGTGATAATTTGTATGTGTTCGTGGTGCTAAATCCATATTCAATCTTACAGCACCACCTAGCCTGCTGACTTCAGTTTTTTCTCAGCTTTAAATCGCTTACTTTCTGTTTTAATTTTTTCTTCCTAATTGCTGTTGTCTTTTTCGCCTGTGTTCCTTCTTTATTTTACTCCTCTTCATCCATGTCATTCTGCTCTGTTTTTTCCGCTCTGGGTTTTGTATGCTGCTCCCCAGGAACAGGTAGGTCACTCTGTGTTCAGCCTGTAGCCTTTTTAACCCTTAGATCTTGCTTTATGTGCTGTCCACTTGTAGCACTACACACTGACACTGTAGAGGCGCATGTGAATGGTGACCTTATTATGAGAAAGACTATTTCACCTGAACACTGCTTGTTTGGTTAATGACTTGACACTGTTGTAACACTGCAGAACCACATTGGCCACATTAGGATTTCCTGTTGTTGCTTCACATCAAATGAGCATGCAGTCACTTATAGTATGCTTGGATCTTGTGATGTGTGCTTGAATCAATTCAATTTTATTTATATAGTATCTCAGGGTATTATAAGGACAAGGACCTAACAATATTATTGAAACCCAACAATTTCCCCCTTAGTTCACACAAGTCAACTAAGAGGTGCACTGGTTTTTACTGACACTGAACTGGCTGTTGTTTGTTTAACACTGGTTGATGATGTTGGATGCCTCCTGTCAGCAGTACTGGGGTCTACATTTTTGCCACTATGGATGTATGTGTGTGTTTGGTATTGGTGAAAAGCTGCATTAGATGTATTTTTTTTTTTTGGTAGCATAAAGAATTCTGCGTATTGCATGGGTGGCAATGTTATGGAATGGTATGCAGATTGCACACATTTTATGCTAACAGCATGCAATGTGGCAATTATTTTAGTAATAAGATGGTAAATATCTGCTTCTGTCTTCAGCAACCCAAGGATTTGTGCGCCCATGCTGGCTTTTGCGAAGCTATGAAGAAGTCCATTCCCATGCTGAAGCTCCAGGCTGCCAAGACTATGACTCCCGCCAAAATTTTACCTGCTGCCAAGCTTTTCCCTGCCACCAAGATGGACTCTGCTACCGAAAAGTCTACCAAGGTAAGTCATGGATTTATTGATTAGACTGAAACATTGATAAAAGTTTTTTTTTAAATCAGTTATATAGCACAGTATTGTATATCTTCACAAGACTTTATCTGATTGTTTTCCAGCCCATGGTTCGTGTCCGTGACTCCCCAACATGTGCCATCTGTGAGTTTGTGATGAAGCAGTTGGAGAGTATGCTGCAGGATCAAACAACAGAGGTGGGATGTGTCCCACTAAACCTGTATGACCACAAAATTAAGTTACAAAACTGCTGCCAACACAGTGTTGGTGCAGTTAGCTCTGGTGTCAAGCTGACCTGTCTGTCTTGTGTCAGGAGGAGGTTATTCATGCGGTGGAGAAGGTGTGCACACTTCTGCCCTCCACTCTGACTGCCCAGTGCAAGGACCTGATTGAGACGTACGGCGAGGCCATCATTGATCTGCTGGTGCAGCAGGCTGACCCCAAGACTATCTGCACGGTGCTGGCACTGTGCAATGATGTCAGCCGGAAATTTGTGTGTAAGTTCTACCTACACTACTCTCTACACTTTGGACAACCCTGTCACGCGGGAAACTGTTGTGGTGTGAATGTTGGTAATAAAATCACAATACATAAATGTAGAGGTGTTGAGTCCACACAGCACAGATGTGTTGGGCAATTTATTTATATTTTTCTGTAAAAACTATTATCCTATGTGAGGAACTGTCATGCCAGATTGCCACATTTAAACTGTAATTAGAGCCGTTTTACTTTTCTAAGTTATGGTATGTGCTCTGTTATTTCCCTTATCAGAAAATGCTCTGTTAGGGCAGAGTTAAGTTAGGGATTTACATCTAAAGCAAAATGTGTATTTGTACGTATGGGCAATAACACTGACAATTCTTTACAGCTGCTCTTGACCAGCCTCGCTTCAAGGCTGGTGGCTACTGTGAGGTGTGTAAAATGGCAGTTAATTACATCGATGGCATTCTGGAGAAGAACGCTACAGAGGCTGAGATTGAGGAGGCTGTGAGGAAAGTGTGCAGCTTCCTGCCTTCCTCTTACCAGTCCGAGGTGAGTAGCTGCATTTTGTTACCTTGTGTAACTTTATCTATCCTCATGCGACAGCTTAGCATCACCCCTGTGTGTTTGTGTCAACAGTGTGACCAGTTGGTTGAACAGTACGAGCCGATGCTCATCCAGCTGCTGCTCCAGATGCTCGACCCGGACTTTGTGTGCATGGTAAGGAGTAAATAATTTATTACCAAATATATTAAACAATAATAATAATAAATAGTGTCTGAGCTGGATTCCTTTGTGTGCAACAGAAAGTGGGAGCCTGTCCCGAAGCTGTGCGCAGGCTTCTGGGAACGGAACAGTGCAGCTGGGGACCTGCATTCTGGTGCAAGAACATGGAGACAGCAACTCGGTGTAATGTGAGTAGTTAAATTCTATATTGATAAGCAGAAATGTGTCGGAATATAATTCTTCAAAAAGTTTTGGTAATATGAGTTAGCTTTAATGTTATTACTCTTCAGTGACTTAATTAATTTAAACATTAGTGACAAAGGCTGCATCTATGCTAATATGTTGTCATTTTAAAATGCATCACTTTTATGGCTAGTGTCCACACTACTACAAAGTCTTACAACCCCTAGAACAGAGACCCCGTTTTAGTTTGAAATCTCTGGGGTTGTGTTTCAGTCTGGTAAATCTATGGTCTTGCTTTTCACCATTGCCGTTCTTCCTCCTGTAGTATTTTCTACAACTAGGCAACCAACCCCCTGCTTCACATTAACACAGATACCTACATTCCCAGTGTATGTGAATGGTTGTGATATTTCTTTGCAGGCGTGTTAGTATGCACAGAGATTATTTCTGAAATGAAAGTGAAATGCTTGTCCAGACGTTTAAAAGTGAAAATGAATTAGTGTGGATGTAGTTTAATGCTGCATTGCATATCACAACTGATGCTTTAAAATGATTGTGTAAACTCTTTTTGTTCAGCTTTGCTTCCAGAAGCCTGTCTAACCAGTTGTTTCTGTCTTTCAGGCTGTGGCTCACTGCAAACGCCATGTGTGGGTATAGAGGAAGACCAGCACAAACTGACCTTTAGGGAAATAAAAAGAAATTTACTGTAGTGCTGCTTCCCACTTAAAATGTTTGCCCAGTTTTCTTAACAGACATACACAACTGCAATTTATGTTTAAATTAACTTTGATATTTTGAATGATGTCATGGTGGAAAGGGACTGGACATTTGTTTTTGTTTTGTTTTTTTCCTGGGGGGTGGGGAGTGTTTGTGTTGGGCAGGGGAGGAATAATTACACGTATAGTGGCCTGCAGTTCAGCCTGTTACTACTTGACAGAGCAGAAGTCACAAAGCTTAATTATTGGGCTTTGCAGATTTGCATCATTTGAGTTCTACTTACCTGTATTGCTTACTGGGTTTGATGAAAAGAAGAACACAAATTTTAGTTTCACACTTATAATGTTGACTAAGCATCAGATTGCTGTTGTTCTAATGATTCTTCAACCTCCTCCCCAGCTACATTTTCATCTTCTCCCTGAAAGACCTGATTGCAGATTCAGTGTATTAAAGACTGGCATTACTTTTAGCAGAATGTCTGATCATTGAACAGATTTATATTTTGTAGACAGACTTGTTGATGTTGTTTTTATGAGCTGATATGGAGGTAACTTGTCGGACTGTACCTCCCATTGTTTGCACTCTTCCTACTGTTTGTAAATTAGTGTGTTTTTAACACACACACAGCTTCTCAAATTCAAATGTCTGCTTCAAACGCTGGGCCAACTGTCAGTTGATCTGTAAACTTTTTAACAATTAAAGTGATCCCAATCCACTCCAGTTCTGTTTGTATGTTTGCATTTCCATCACAGGCTGTAGTAAGCCATATCTCCAAATAGGCACTTAGTGTTTAATTTGTTTCACTATATGAAAATTAAAAGGCTGAGAGTGCTCAGAAAGGTGATGTGAAATGTACATCATTTGTAGTTTGAGAAGTAAAACCAAAAAAAGACTGCTACTAAGTTCATTGAAAAAATATCTAGATTTTTTTCTCGCTGTATTTTCGAATTACTATTCAAGTGTTCAGAGGACACACAAATCAGCAACATTTCAACAATAAAACTGAGCTGAAATAACATTTAACGCTATGCAACACAACATACTATATATCCCAGATTGGCATACCCTAAATCCAAAAGGTGCAGAATGTCTGTTTTTTTTTAATAAAATTATGTTTAGACAGGTGACATATTAACCAGCAACCTGAACAAATGAATGGGGAAACACAATAATTGCAGCTGCTTCCACACAAGTGCTCTGCGTGGTACAAATAACCAATTAACATCCAATCATACTCTACTGCATGTTTAAGTCTAATTTCGCATGTGTGACTTTGAGAGGGTTCATTGCTGGGACACAAAGACTGCTGAACTGACGAGCGTTTCAATAAGAATAGTGACTAAAGTGACATCTGCATTTAGATCTAAGAGAAAGACAGTAGATTATTTGTTAAGGAGAAAGCCACTGCTCTCTGTGAAGAACATTACTGCTTCCCTGCAGTTTGCAAAAACACACACAAAAACAAACAAATCATGAGGACAAGCCAGAAAGGTATTTGAACATGTTTTTGGACAGATGACACCAAAAATAGAACGTTTAGGTTTAAATTAGAAGCATTATGTTTCGAGAAAGGAAAACACTACATTTCAACACAAGAGCTTTATCCCATCTGTGAAACATTGGTGGTAGTATCATGGTTTGGGCCCATTTTGCTGCATCTTGGCCAGGACAGCTTGCCATCATTGATGGAACAATGAATTTTGAATTATACCAGCAAATTCTGAAGAACTGAGACATCTGTCCGTGACACAACATGACAACAACCCTGAGCACACAAGTTCTAGTAAAAAATGGTAAAAGAAGAAATACATAACTGTGATTTGACCTTTAAATATTCCAGAAGAAGAGATGCTGGTAAGCAGAAAATTAACCTATAAAGTCCCATGACACAATATCACAAATACATAATAGTAATCCGATCAAGTCTGCTGTCTGTGTTTCTTTTAAAAACATTTACATTTTTGTCCACATTCAGCTCAATGATAACTACACCAACTCACAATAAAACCATAAAATGTATTTTCACAACTTTAGCAGACCTAAGTAAATGAATACGACTTTTACAAACAGTAAAATATAAGTAAAGGTGGATTGCATCCCACCTCTCATTGCTTATTGGGCACTGGTCTACAGAAATGTAGGAATAAAAAAAGAGATGTGCTTTACAAAAGTCATCCGCCATTTTCTTGAAAAGGGGACGAGTGCAGGTGTCTCTTACACCAAGAGAATAGTACAGGTCTGAATGTTTGACCCCTACAGAGACGGGATTCAGTTATGCTGTGGATCCTGAGTGATCACGTATACCTTATAAAACATTTCTATCCTGATAAGAATGGTCTCTTTCAGAATGACAGTTCATCTATCCATAGCGCATGAGGAGTCACTGAATGGTTTGATGATAATGAAGATGCTAAAATACTACACACACCACAGTCATCAGATCTCCATCCAGTTCAACACCTATGGGAGATTTTGGACCGAGGTGTTCGGCAGCATCATCATCAAAACACCAAATGAGGAAATACGTTTTGGAAGAATGGTGTTCATCCCTTCAGTAGAGTTCTAGAGACTTAAAGAATCGACACCAAGGAGCACTGAAACTGCTCTGACTACACTTGGTGGCCCAATTAAAACACATTACTAAAACTTAATTTGTTTCTTCCTTTGTCACCCATCTGCATAAAATAAAGCTTTTGTTTAGAGAAGTGTACCTTATTGACTGCCCCGATTGCAAATGTAGCTTCATCACATCAATGTAAACATAACATATTAATGTGAGGTATTAGAGAGTTAAGGCATGTTTGTCAAGTAAAAATGAGAAGCTTCTTTGGCACTTTCCCTCGTAGCAAACAGTGTTTTTGTGTTTTGTTCTCTGGTACCCATCAGCACAGGATGCACTGAGTCTAGTGTCTTGCTCAAGTATACCAATGTACATGACATCCTGATCAGATCCAGTGTACAAGAAGTACAGAGAATGCAGATCCAACAGCCAGTCCCAGAGTGAGAAAGAAAGACATGACCACTCCTGTGGCCTCTGCCAGCTCCCGTGGTACCACTTTTGGGCCATAGATCATTGGCAGTGTGCCTAGGTAGCCATTAGAGAGACCTAGCAGGCAGTTAAACACCACAGGGTACACATCATGGGCGAACAGTACTGTGTGGAGGTGCTCCCTTGGCTGGTAGTTACAGAACATAATAAGTGGCACAATGACGGAGCGACACAGCACCAGTGCAGGTAGGACTCGACTGGTGGGACCAGGGACCTGCAGCCAGGCTGTGGCCTGCCTGCCGCAAAAGTCCGCTACGTTGTATAGGAGGAAGCTGGTAAGGGGCACAAAGTAAGTGGTTGTCCAGGGATTACCACTGTCCTTGTGGACGGACTGGATCCCTGAGGATACTGCAGGGAACACCATGATGGAGACAAAGAAGACATAGAAGACACTCAGTCCGAGCACCCATGTCTTCTGAAGGATAGGCTGCAGTGGTGGGACTGCGCTTGCAGCACCTCCACCCTCACTCATCACTCCTGGACTGCTGTGTGTTGATTCCAGCATGTAGTGTCTAGAGACAGGAGAAGATGTGTTGAACCTGTCCCTGACCTGTTATTACTAGACCGTCATGCTTTCTTCAAAGGCAGCTTACTTTTAAAATTGATTTTTAATTTCATTAGTGTGTTTAATGCATTAAATAAATAATATTTATTAAGGGCATTGCTGACCTAAATCATACAGTAGCTGTAAAGTTAAACTGCACATACAAAATAACAGGCACAGGTGAGGTTACAAGACTTAATAGAACTATTGAATTTAAACTCCATGTGTAGATTTGAACATTGAACTTTGGTGCCATCTGGTGACAGTATGAAGAATGACACTGTGACACAATGCACATAAGCTAAACTATCTGTAATCTATAGAGTCTAGGATCAACCAAAGGAACATTTTACTTGACAAGGGAAGGTGTTGTAATCACCTATATACCTAACTTAAAATGCAGGTTTGGTATGTAGTGTAGGTATCCACAAAAGAACCAGAAATCTTTGTCTACTACTCACCTTGAGTATGCCAGCTTCGGCAACAGCAAATATGAGATGATGCAGAGCAGGATGAAGACATCAGCTGTCAGGAAATAGGCCAGAGCGCTGTTTGTCACATCATTAGCTAAAGCTAGGTCCACTATTGATGCTACTGCACTCAGCGTGCCTCCCATAGCCTGACCTGAAGGAAAAACAACACTTTAGTTTTTCATTTGAAGAAACAAAGGCACTTGAGCTGCCAAATGAAGAAGAGGAGAAGAGAGCTGAAATAAAATGATAATCAACAATGCCCAGAAATGAGTCTGAGTTTATTCCTGTTTGCTTTTTCCTGTTTACACAAGAGGCATAATTATAACCAATATGCTCAGTAGTTCTAAAATTAAACACAATGATTACTTTTAAAATGTATATCACTATAATGGTTAGGAAATGCAGTGAACTTATCTTTAAGGCATTGGAGATTTATAATATTATTAGCAACATCTGTGTTTATTTATTAATATCCAAATAAATTCAACAACGTGTCCAAAATGAGGTCCAAAAATGGGACCACTTCTTCTGTAAGGAGAAACTATTGTGTTATAATGACAGTTCTATACTGTATTCTATCTACTCTTAGTATTCACAGACTGTGCCCACACAGCTAATATTGCCCACACACAGTGTGCGGTGGTGGCAAAAAAGAGTGACAGTAAAACTTACACATACATGAATAAACTGTTATATTAAGCCGCTCAGCCCTAAGTATTATATGTATTTCAAGACAGCAGTATTTGTACACTGGTAATATACAAACGCAACAAAGACATTAGTGACAACAAGCGATCCTGATATGAATAAGGACTCTACCTGATATGAGGGCCTGAGAGATCCTCATGGGAAAATGTCCACTGATCCCAAACATGCTACCAGAGAAGATGTTGGAGGCTCCACTGACGACAGCCACACTGACCAATGTACCAACAAAGAACCCCATCCTGCAGTCTGACACGTCCACCTTTACCAGCACGGTGGTAATGACAAACACCAGCAGGATCACAAAAAGAGACGACAGGATTCGCATGTTTGGAGACAACCTAGAACACCGCAAACACACAGGTGTATCGGCATTAGACTGGAGTTTATCAAAGATCAGTTAATCAACGCCAAATGTGAAGTAGCTGTGTTATGCTGTTGGAATAAGTCAGAAATTGTTTGGTTACAGTCTATGTACAACCCATATGTATAAAATCCTGACTGTGTCCATGCAAATATGAGACAGCAAGCTTTAAATTATCCAGACTAGTTCTAAATATAACTGAACAAAGTCCAAAGAGAGTAAAGAGTAACACAGTCTTCAAGGTACCAAGAGAAAATTAGATTACTGCAACTTAGGCCTCTAACGGCCTTCACAGGACAATTGTGGTATTGTACAAAACAAAGTCACAAAATGTATCCCATGTGAGCAAGTATGTTTCTCTCTCTCTCTCTCTCTGTGTGTGTGTGTGTGTGTGTGTGTGTGTGTGTGTGTGTGTGTGTGTGTGTGTGTAATCAACCTGTTAACAAGGACATAGCTGAGTAACAGACATAGCACAGAGGGCACCGTCGAGGCGATGGTCAGATAACTTTCAAAGTAGTTCTGTGAACAGATACAGAAAAGACAAAATGTTTTTGTTCAAGGATCCATTAGAATAAATGAGCATACAGTCAAACACTTGCATAGTGTCTCATACAAAATAACAGGAAGTGAAATGGGAGGGGAACTTAAAAAAAAAAATCACTAAATAGTTTCCTTTTCTATGATTTATAAGTCTAATCAAATCAAGTAATAACCCCAGGAAAGCAGAAATAAATAGAATTTATCTAGACAATTTCACAGATATGACAGCGGTTAGTCTCGTACTGCAGTTACATATAAATATTTTGTCCAGACTCCTGCAGACAGACAGCCTTTGCTGGTTGCTCAGCTATCACAACATGCTGCCATCATGAATCTGTTACTACATCCTAGAGGTCAAAGGATTATTGATCTGGTCGATTATTGGATCAAATAGTCAGTGTTTTTCCAATTATCAGTGTTGGTGTTGTTTTTTTTAGTCGATTCCAGATGAGATAAATAATTCAGAAGTGTAGTCACTCTGTGGTATTCTGACCACATCACTGTCTGGCTGGTTAACATGCTACGAGTAATGACCTAGCATCACTGAGGGACAAATGTTGAAAAGTTTCTTTGACTGAACACAAGTAAAAAATCAATAAACAAAGGCTTTTCAGTAAGGGTTGTGTTGGAGATTGTGCTATTCTAAATTCTGCCACAACGAGTTGTATTTTTAAATCAAATGCTTATTGGTTCCAAATGTCGGTTATCTGTCTCCCTGATTACTAATAATCAGTATCAACCATGAAAAACAGTTGTACATCCTATTTGTAAAGGCAAGTTTTCCTATGTGTATACAGACTTAAAGACTGACCATAATAATCTAACCTTTATTGATCCCCTTGGGGAAATTCCTTCTCTGCATTGACCCATCCTATTCAAAGTTAACCTTAACTATACATACTAGGAGCAGTGGGCTGCCGCGGTGCAGCGCCCGGGGAGCAGTCAGGGGTTAAGGGCCTTGCTCAAGGGCCCACAGTGGTGGTGACTGGGACAAGCCGTCACTCTCACTTTCCCACCTCAACCTCTTGCCAGTCCGGGGGCTCGAACCGGCGACCCACCGGTTACAAGTTGGCTTCACAAACCACTAGGCCACCACTGCCCACTTAGATCCAAAGAGCTAACTATTTAACTTTGCAGCTGCTTTCTTTCTTTTAGTTATTCTGACACTGTGTGGTTCTTTCAGGTGACTATACAGGTGACACAAGTGTCTGCCTCTATGACACTCTTGTCAATTCTGGTTCTTCAAACAAATAAATAAATTCATTATACGACGAAAGCAGATCTACTTGACCACCAAAACTCTGCTGCTCTCTGCCCTTATCTCAGTTGCCCTCAGCGAGGCTTGAGGCATTTCTAATTGCATTACCGTGCTGTAATGGAGTTCTGTGAGATGTGAAAGGACACTCAGTCCTAGCATCTGTCATAGGATCGTCACAGTTCCATGTGAGAAGCATGCAAAGTGGCACAAATGTACATCTTCCTGTGCGCACACACATACATAACAAACATACTGCAGCTGTATTTAGTAGCACTCACAATGAGGTCTGAACTTTGCTCCTCACCACCACTGTGGTCAGTGTTGTTGCTGAGTTTGTAGAGCCAATAGTGTTTGGCTGTTATGAAGAAGTTCCAGGGCAGCAAGGAACCAATGCCCATCAAAAAAAAGATGATGTACACCAAACAGTATGAGTCTTCTGGACTGTAGCGCATGGCCAGAGGCGCTGGGGAATTTTTGGGCAGAAGGGACGCAGAGGGACTGTGGTCCTCGTTCTCCTCATCGTCAGATATGATGTGATTTCCAACTGCAGCTGGAAGATAAGATGAGTTGAGACTCGGCTGCGCGGGGTCTGCGCTGTCCATTTTCACAAATAGGGTCCACGACAGTCACAAAGCAAAGATGAGAGAAAACGGGGAGGCAGTGAAGAAACACTGAGGTAGGAAGTGTTTAGCAGAAAGCTGTGAAGGAGAAGAATAAAAATACAAGTTAAAAAAAGTACTGAGACATGATAATGTTATTGCAAGAGGTGGGCCTTGGATTAGACTTACTTTTACTTGTGCTTGTCCACAAAGGAAAAAAATGGTTGTATTTGTTGAGAATCCATATTCTGGAAATGTCTCTGTGTTGTAGCTGGTAGAAATTAGTCCAGTGATCTCGACTCAGTGATGCTGCAGTGGCAGAAGTCACATTTAAAGTCAGTCTTTCAATACTGGGAATCAACAGTTATTTTGCACATTTATACCTGTGTAATATGTACACAGACATCTAAGAGAGACCAGAAGGGGAGAAGCTGTACTCATTCTCAGATGACGTTTAGTATGAAACACTGCACAAAATTAAACAAATGGCCTCCCACCGTGATTTAGATGTGGAATGTCACAGGAACACATTAGCTAATTCTCACTGTGCCACTGCTGCACGATCAACAATAAAGGGGGCCCTGGTATCATTACTGTTTGGCAGCAGTGTCAGGATTTCAACACACTGCTCTCCCACAACAGGAATCAGTCCTAAAGTCACTGCTTAGCTGTTCACACACACAGTTTAACGCTCCATCAGATGGAACAACTCAGCATTTGTTCATGCCTCTTGTTTTAGGACATGTGATTGTTTGGCCTTTAGCAATCACTGCAATTTTATTCCACATCTCCTGTGGTGGAGAGTTTTCTGACTATCACATTCACTGAATTATTCTAAACTATTTACCCATTTGTGAAGAACCATCACAGAATGCATTAACCTAAATAAAACGATTTATTGTGCCCAACAATGTACCAATGTATCATAATTACCTGATTCACTCCTCATGTTCAGGAGCTTCATGTCATGTTTAACATCAAAACCTCACACAGTCTCTCTTTATCCTTTCTTGTGTCCTGATTATTTCGGCCTTGCATAATGTTTTGTGAGCAGGCAAAAGAACACAGTGGGCCTTACAAAACAACCTTATTAAAGCTGTAAAGTTACACGTACCCTCATCATGTGTTATGATTTTTTAAAACTCTGGTTAATTACCATTATTCATAGCTTATGTGCTTAAAAATTTCCACATGCTTATTAAACATATGTAAACATGTAGTTCAAATGACCTAAATACTTCATGTGTTTTGCAAACTACAACTTAACATGAAAAATATGTAAAATGAATGGAGAATGATGCATAAAGGAAAGCCAATGAGAAAGGACCAGAGAGCTGCGGTGTAGAAATACTACTGTCAGAAACAGGAAGAACAGGTTTTCACCAACACCACTTCTTCAATAACAATGTCATTACTCGGACTATTTAAGTGGACTAAAGGAAGACTGACTGGACACCACAAAGCTGACTTAGCATCCTAAAACATGATGTGTGAATGAGGAACTAGTATTCACATGATGCTTAGCCAAGAAAAAGCAATTAAACCAACTCAAACTTCAGACAACACGAGTCGTTTCCTTAATAAAGTATACAGCTAGCAGCTGTGTACTATTTTCACTATTCATAGCAACAATGTATTCTAATATTTCTTCTTTCTTATTCATTCTTCTGTTGTGGTCTTCATTAGACAGGTCTTTAGGTGAATATATGTGTTGTATTTGTTAAGTGTGGACGCCGCAGTAAACAAACATTAGAAGCTAGCTAGATGGGGAACTCAGCCTTTACAAATGTCCACAAATGAAGCTAAACCTACTCGACCGGTGCCTCCTATTGGACTTATTATATAAAATAATTTTTACCTCGCTGCCGGACACTCTCTCGCTGTTGCTCCTGCCCTTTCTTGAAGTGTAACACCGACACAAAAGTCCATTTCACAGCGGACTTCATTTCTGGTCAGCTGACAAACATCATGTCAATGTACAGCAGTAGCAACAGTCAGACTACCGGTATGAAGCCTTCAGAGTTAAAGCGGCACCTAAAGCTAAAACAGACGTATATTTGCGCAAAATAGCAATATAAGTTGTATTTAAATAAGACTTAAAAGTAAAAAAAAAAACTCTTACCAGTCCAGAGTGTGTTTCAAAATTGTTTCCAATGCCGAAAAAAATCTTAGAAAAAAATACTCCTGCGATCCATGCTATTATTCTGAAAATCACACGCACATATCAGAAGGATTCCTGTTCCGGAACGTAAACAAAACTTGATCGTCTGCCACAACTGGTTGCTGACCGTGTGAGCAATTCCTTTATGCCTCTGTATTATTTTACCTGCTCTGTGCCCTACATTATAGCTACTCCAGTTGTTATTACTGGCTGAAATAGCTTTATAGGACCAATCAACTCATATACAATTTCCCCTCTTGTCAAAAAGCACCTACATTGTCAAGATTAAAGAGTTTCATTTAGTATGGCCAGTGAAATGCAATGTGACTTTTCCATAAGGCTGTGCAAAAACAACAAGGCATTATTTAAAATAAATAAATAAAATAGAAAAGTTATTAATAACAAGGAGTAAAGAACTAAAGAGGAACTTAAGTGTAGTGTACATTGTGCAAAAGTTATCTCTCTCTCTCTCTCTCTCTCTCTCTCTCTCTCTCTCTGTGTGTGTGTGTGTGTGTGTGTGTGTGTGTGTGTGCGTGTGTGCGTGTGTGTGCATATACATCTATGTCACATGAATATTTACATTGTGCCAGTGTGCTGTAGCTTAAAGATAGTGTGTTGTGGTTTGAATTTAGATCAGTTCAC